>JTDE01005120.1:25012-51179 GCA_014338405.1 Paragonimus skrjabini miyazakii
ATGCACGAACGTTTGCTGAAGAATCAATGCTGGGAGTGGTTTATTAGATTTTGTGATAATAAGAATTCAACCATGCGACATTTTACTATTCTTTCCAACAGTCTAGAACAAAATGAAGTATGGTTAATGGGACGATAA
Source organism: Paragonimus skrjabini miyazakii (assembly GCA_014338405.1). Classification (NCBI taxonomy): domain Eukaryota; kingdom Metazoa; phylum Platyhelminthes; class Trematoda; order Plagiorchiida; family Troglotrematidae; genus Paragonimus; species Paragonimus skrjabini miyazakii. Next base: position 25,151 of record JTDE01005120.1, read on the forward strand.
TTTTTGATGTCTTGTCGCGATCCACCTTTGTAACGAGGCTGAATTATAGAATTTTTCCATTAGAGAGGGAAGGAGCCCAATGATGAAGAACATGTATAAATATTGAGCAAAAGGAGAGAAATGTCATCCCCTCCGTATTTGAGAGCAACAGGGTGTATACCCTCTGGACCAGGATGATGAGAAGGTTTGATAGTAGCTAACTGAGAGCGTATTTTTGCTGCATCAACAGTAACGTGGCTTAGGAACGTGTTTGTTTTTACAGGGAGGGGTGGAGGCAATATATTTTCTTCAATGTTGAAGGAAGCAGCGAAATATGAATTGAAAGCCTCGCAGATTGTTACAGGATCATCTACGGTGATTTTGTTTTGTAGTGTAACTGTTGAGATAATAGGGTCTCGTGTACAGTTTCAGCGCTTCAATAACAACATCAGCTCAGAGCTCTTCTCTTTGCTGTTCAGCGTACGTTTTTCCTCATTTAAGTGGAGCATTTTAGTTCTATTTTCTATAGTGTCAAACATTTTATGCATTTGAATAATAAGGGAGAAATCATGTGTTTTTCGGCGTCGCGAATTCAGACTTTTGAGCTTACATTGCTCTTTTGGAGTGAGGATACTGCCTTTACCACACATTACGGCGTTTTGATCTTTCTGTGGCTAAGATGTTCATACAAAACCTGAGGTTCTCATTAAATACTTCGGTTGCAATACTAGGATCAGAGGTCAGAAAGAATGTGTTCCACACCGAGGACCTCAACAGAGTGACAAACATCTTCCAGTCGATTAAATTTAATTGGCGATAACATATTATGTTCGACTTTTTCACAGCTTGCAGGTCAAACACGAAGTTGACCACGTTGTGATCACTTCCTTGAAACTGTTCTAGGACGGATACTTTTGCAGTGAAGATACCTGCTGTAAAAATGAGATATAAAGCATGGTCTAGTCTGGTAGGTGCTAAAACGTGTCGGCACCAACCATTTACTTGGACACATGCAAGAAACTCTGCTTAATTTGCAGGGGCTGTGAAAGGGGTCCAAGAAATATTGGGCATATTGAAATCTCCACCAATTATTTTGTGCTATGTGGGCAATGTTGATACATAATTCAGCCCATTAATAAGGTGAATCATGTCGTCACGAGTGGCGTTAGGTGGTCTGTAGACGCATCCTAAGAGTAGATCACAGGATTCAGTTGACACTGATAGCCACAATGAGTGATAAATTCCATCAAGACACGGCTCATCGAGTATGGTTGCAGAAAACTGCTCCCATAAATAAATTAAACATCCACCTCCACGTCCTGTACCGGGATTTTCACAGAACATTTTATAACCTATAACATTTAGTCGTGTGTTTGAAGTCTCAGAGGTACACCAAGCTTCAGTGATCAGAATAATGTAAGGTTTATATAAGAAGGTGGAAGATCTGAAGATATGCTTCTTGTTGATAAGTGAGCGTGCATTCAAAAGCAATAAACTTAGTCCATTTTCCTTGTTCGACGTTATTTTTACACCTTTAAAAATGTCAAAAACAGAAGGGTCTTTGTGATTCAGAGACCCTGGTGACGTCGCTTGATCAGATGCGGTTAGGGTGAGCGCATCGATGACTAATGGAATGTCGCCTGCGTCTGAATCCATGACAGAAAATTTTGGAAAAGTGTCAGTAAGGTGTGGTGGGGCAGTGGGGATATGGGAAATGGACTGGGCGTGGGAGGTTTGAACGGTGTGTGACGCAATAAAAATGGGTAAGGTTGAAATGGGTTGGTCATCTCAACATGCACGTTGTCAGCGAAGGGACAACGGGTTGCATTTAGGTGAGCATTAATATTGTGGGGGCTGTTCGTATCAAAAGGGGCTCGAACATGGGATATGCAACTCTGGTGGAAATAGTGGGGTTCTGGCTTAGTCTTGCTTTAAAAGGTATATAACGCGAGAGATTGCTATTGTTAGGAAGAAGCCGAAGATTAGGGGTTATTAGTAGATACATTCTTTTTTTCCCTGGGTGGGGGTGTGGGTTTACATGCTTATTTTTTCCCTTGTAATGCGGAGGAGGTAAGCACGAGTGACTCGTAGGATATTGAATTGAGGAGGGTTTGTTAAAGCCAGTGCTCCACTGGTGTCTGGTTGTTTGGTTCCTTTTGGAGAAGTTTAAAGTTGGAATGCCGGCGTGTGTCTGACTAGTAGATGGTCTGAGCCTTACTTTGTCTGATCTAGGTGATGCGTAGGCAGGTTGAGACCTAGACGTCCCATTTGGTTCATTATGGGCACATTTATTTACCTGCTGTTGTTTGGACGTCGACTCCCCGATAGGGGCCGCCATTTCGTGAGGCAGGTTGTTGGACTTTTCAAGATCTACTGTTAAATTGATCAAGTCGGCAAGTATGTTTTCTCATTTATTGTCGTTCGTGTTTTTAAGAGGTACAATGGCATGCTCAGATGTGATACAGCAAAACGAAGCTACACACTCAGCTGGACCCGATTCATTACCCTTGGACATCTTCGCGCCTCATTTGGGTGCGTCCTGGGCCACACGCTCGGAGGTGACGGTGCTGCGCAATAAGCGGCTTTGACACTCCCTCTCAAGTGGCGTTCTATCCTGCATAATTCTTATCAGTTTAAGGGAGGTTTTGGACTTGATAATGTCCTGACATTGGATGAACTGTCTCGCAATTGTTTTGCTCTGGAATTTGAACAAAAGGTGGCAGCATATCTTTTGAGTCTTCTTACGGAGATGAACGCAGGTATGCGATGTCGGATCTATATTAGTAATCCTCGTGAGTAACTTCTTAAGGCCATCAAGGTGAAGCTTATCTGGCACACTGAACACAATGGTATTATATGTGCAACGCATTCGTTACGTGATTTCTGTTGTCAGCGTGTTCATAAACCTGCTTGCGCTCTCCATGTTATCCATCTTGGGACTTTCCGGCACTTTGAAGATGTAAGATAAGGAGATATGATTCTCCTTTAGAGAATCGAATACAGCATAACTTGTTTTTAGTTGGGCAAGTTCAGCTTCCAGTTTAGATACCTTACCAAACAACTCCTCCAATACATTGATTAGGGGGATAGAACAGTTCTTAGTTAGAGGGTTACTGGCGGGAACCACCAGTTTATCTTCACCCCCTTTAAAGATAGCATCTTTGGAAGGGCCTTTGTAAGTTTTGGGCCTAGAGCATTTGTCCTTAGGTCGTTCAATATTTACTTTAGAGCTAGAACAAATGATTTTGACACCAGTCTATTTTGTTTGACGACCGGTTTTGGTCATCATAATTTGTTGTGTAAAGATATTTTTAGACAGACGGGGACGTAGATAAAATTTAAACAGACTGTACGGTAGAAAAGTTATCAAAAACAACAATTTTATGAGAAACTTCAAATTAAATATCCACGCAGTAATTATTTGCTTTTTTTGAATCGCGCGCGAGATCACTGACCGAATGTTATAGTCTCAAGCAAGACGATTCAAAGGGTTCAACGGATTTGGGTGAGAAAATGACAATGTGCGTCACTACTCTGTGACAACTACACCACGAATCTGACGTAAATTCGTATCGCGCGTTCAGGAAAATTGTGCGACGACTGCCTACGCCGATGTAGTCTAAGTGGTTTGAGGTTGCATCTACCATTTTGCGCCATGGTCGGGAACCTTCATTTACTGACTTGACAAAGTTTGTAGATGAAAAAGCGGACGCTGTCAACACGAGGTTTCACTATCTGACCATTGGTTACTCGAACAGCTATTCTCAGTCAAGCCTTCGTACTGCCACGACCCAACCCTAACCTGGTAAACACAGGATCTACAAAGTAAATGCTCACGTACCGGACCGTATCTTCCGGATCTACGAGAATGCTCCCAAACTGCAGTGTGCCAGGTGTGAAGCAGCACACTATACTGACCGATGCCCAGAATTCGGTTCATTGACTGTTGACGGTCGCTACGAAGCTGTCAAAGAGCTAACATTGTGCTTCTTGTGCCTAAAGCCGAACCACCACTCAAAGGAATGTAAGACAAGGCACGTGTGGTGTAAATCGATGCTCTCAACTGCATTATTCTTTAATACATCGAGAAAATGAAACGCAAAACAGAAATTCAACATCAACGAAAGCTGAGAGTAAGGTGCACCATGCAACAGCTTCTTCCAATAAACTCAAGATAGCACTTGGAGTAGTGTCTGTCATAATCAAAGGGCCTTTAGGTGCAGTAACAACCCATGACTTCCTCGATAATGGATCGGATTCCACATTAGTCGAGAGTACCATACTTGAAAGAGTAGGTATCAAAGGTCAGCGGAGTGAGATCCCCTTAAAGATACTAACTGATGATACTACAGTCCAGGTCAGTGTTCCATCATTCGATATAGAAGACTTAGATGAATCTGAAAGCCTTACGGTTAATCGAGCCTGATCTGTACACTCTCTACGTAAGCTGCCTCGCTTTGTACCCAAAAGCGAGCAACTGCGAACCTGGCCACACTTGAGTGATGCGCCGTTGCCTGTTATTCCTGGAGCGACGGTCTCTGTGCTGATTGGACGTGATGTGCTGATGGCTCACTGGGTCCTGGATCAGAGGTTTGGCCAAAGTTTATGGCAAAGTGGAAGATTTTCTCACTGGTATACCAATAGAAGACTTCAGTTCTGGATCGGGAACAGACGGAAGTACAGAAAATCCTCGGTGTCCTTTGGGATAGCCAAAGTGGTAATATGCGTTTTAAAGTGGGTGGCTGGAAAGGTCAGGCTACTCGGTGGAATATTTTGTTAAGTGGCATCACTGTTAGAGCCTCTCAGCTTGGTCGCTCCAGTCTTACTGACCGCTAAACGTCTCATGCAAGAATTATGCAGAAAGAAGGCTGATTGAGACTAGGAACTAGCTTCGGAACAGAATGTCGCTTGGGAGAAATGGCCACATGGCCTGACTGGGATGGCAGAATTACGAATCCCACTTTGTATTAAGCCGCAGACTTCAGAAGAGCCATATCAGATGGAGTTACATAGCCTCTCAGACGCATCTGAAGCGTGTTACGGAGTCGATAAATACGCCGGACGAGTGGATAAGGGCGGACCTATCTACTGCTCCCTGATGCTGAGAAAGTCTAGAGTAGTTCCCATACGTGCTGTGAGTATACCTCGGATGAAGATGACAGCGGCTTTTCTTGTTGCCAAGCTGACCAATTGTGTCGAAGATGAGCTAATGAGAGAAGTCAAATCCTTGACCATATGGCCGGACTCAATGATTGTTTTTCAACCTATTCGCATTACCTCTATCCGGTTTGAAACGTTTGTTGCCATTCGATTATCATCCATACACGAACTATCTAACCCGGACAACTGGCGGTACGTGGACACCAAACGTAATCCTGCGGGCTTAGCATCTCGAGGTATACCCCTGAAGGACCAAAGGACAGGAGTGTGGTTTAGCGGCTCAGAACTCCTATGGAGAGTCCCACTTGCGTGAACGACACAACTTGGGGACTTCTCTGATAGGCTGACAGAACGAAGACCGAAGAAACAGGCCCAGATGTTCACTACCCTAGTCAGTGTCAGCTGGTTCCACTGCTTCCCACCGTCCTGTTCATGGAGTGTATTGCTACAGAAAAGTGTACGGTTTCATCGAATTTGTGGTTATGTAACCCCATCCTACCTCAGACGCCATCACTATCAACTGATACGGTGGCCTATTCCATCAGGTGGTGTGTTTATCACGACCGACCCAAAGTCGACAAGAAGATGGAGACAGGCACAACATCTAGCTGACGTTATCTGGTCGCGATGGATCAGGGAATACGTTCGTGATTTACAGAAACAGCAGAAGTGGACAACGCAAGTTCGAGATCTTGCTGTTGGAGACCTGCTGATGGCGATCAACGAGTCAGTGCCAACAAGACGGTGGAACATGGGGACAGTGGATCAGTCGGGGCGGTGAGAAAAGTGTTAGTCAGAACAGAGAATTGCAACCAGAGACGAGACGTTCGGCAACTATGTTTGCTAAATTATACCAGTGGAACCTAACTTCCAGACTGGGGCACTGACAGCAAAATTATACTTTTTGTTATTTTTCGGTGGGCGGACCCGGGGAGTGTTGATTCTGGACAGAATCAATGGAAGTTGTGTTTCGATCACTCCAACTGAAACTGATAGGTCGATGGAGAAACGGCAGCTGGAGGATCGAACCACGGAATCGCTACTCCCCACGCAGTGACGCTACCGCCCGACTAACCGCTCACTACCAGCTGTGTGCACAATGCCAATCTTAACCGATCCCCATACCTATATCCCATTGGTCAAACTATCGTACTGTAGGTCCTATACATATATCCCCCTGTATTGATTACAACAATTACTGGCCGAAAGTTTCTTGCATTATTACAAGTAACCAACTCTGCAACGACACTACGACCTTCCACTTGAACTCGCTCTTTGCTTGTCTTGTACGGCCGCATTGAACTGTTTACACCGCCGTGTTAGTGGTTGATATTTGCTGACGGTTAAATTCCGTGCACGGAGTTCACTTGGTTGTAAATTGTGTAATTTGCTAACTGTTGCTTATTTATGTATAGAACAGTTTTATCTGAGTAAACCTTCAACATTCCGTCTTGTTCTGCCCTGAATCAAGAGGTCTACAACCACCCCGATAGACTGCATATGACCGTGAATCCTGGCAGCTTCTACAGAGGAACGGGCCTGGATATTCACTTCTAGTGAAGGGCGAACTAAGGTGGATTGAACGGGAATAAAGTTCACCGGGGGCAGACAGCCTAGGCTACGGTTGATGAATTTAGGAACATTGGTAGCCTGGCGTGCCATCATTCTGCAGTTAGCGTAGAGACCTGGATTCCGAATGAAAATCGATCCTAAGTATTTCCTCCGTTCAGATGCACAAAGTTTGGAACTTGGGCTTGGCTGTTCTCCCGTGGTTACCATAGACGGCCGGTCAAATTCTGAACAAACATGTGCACCACTCCCATCGGGCAAAGATGTGGACGGATTCGCATCTCGGTTTAACATCCCGCAGCCAACGGATTAACGGAGCGTTTTCATCCGTAGCCGAATAGTTCGCTCTTCACCAACAATAACCCTAATAAAAGAACCTGCTGTCGATCTTTTTGAGCATCCGACATGTGGTGCAGACTAGTTTACATGCCACTCTCTCAGTTGGTCTGATTCTTACCACGATGATCCAACTTCGACGATTCCTCGGCATACTAAGCTCTTATCGACGTTTCATCCCACACTGCGCGGACGTTTTAAAACATCTGACAGACCTGGTTGACTCCAAACGTAAGACAATCAAATTTCAACCCGAAGCCAAGACAGCCTCTGCAGCGGCAAAGGAAGCCCTATGCCACACCACAAAACTGTGCTTCATCAATTGCGATCCAACGGATGCAGCAAATTTTGCTGTCACCGCAGTCTTAGAACAATTCGTAAGTGGTGAACGGCAGCTCTTGGACTTTTTCTCCCAAAAGTTTCAACCAGCACCGATTAAATACAGCACACTTGGGCATGAATTGCTAACAATTTATTTGGCGATCCGTTACTCTCAGCGCCTTTTGGAAGACCGACAGACCACAAACCTTTGATATTTTCCTTTCACACCAAATCCGGTCGTTAATCTTCGCGTGAAATCAGACATCTGAGTAACATCTCCCAATCCACCACGGACCTCCGGCACGCTAACATCGTTGCTGGTGTTTCATCATGTCATGACGTCAACTCGGTCCATTCGTCGCCTTGCTTTGATCTGTCTAAAATGACCACTGTCCAGCAGCACAGTGAGTACTAAGGAGAGAAATGAGTCTGTAATTGGAAGGCAATTACGCGCACCGCCCTTGCGGAGCGGTATTATTTCACATTGCTTCCTGTCAGCAGGTAGTTCACCTTCTTCGAATGCTACGCCTAGGCTATCTGCGCAATTTTTCAGCGGTCTTGGTGGAATGTTCTCAAGACCCTGAGACATATTGAGGTTCAATTTTTAAGCTTCGCAAGAACAGTGATAGGACTAAAGTCTCTGTCGCTGAGGACAGACAGGACGCTAGAAGTAGGGGTTCCGCAATTAAAAAACAAGGTGGCTGCGGTGACATTTTCCAGGAACATCTCTTCAAACGTATACGCAGTTGTTTCCGCTGCCTCCCGGTCGGTGTTCGTCAGGACGGAACTGTAAGCAGACTGGGAATACCCGGTTTTACTAAAGCTTTTTTCAAAAAATTGTTTATAAAACCACTTGCGGTTTCAGTGTGGGGTTTCCATAGGTTCTATATTTCAGTTGGTTAGAGAAAGGAGCATAAAGCATGAGCTTTCAAGAAGATCGAATACTGATACGCGGCATTCCAAGGTCCTTATCAATGAGCTAAAACGGAGGAGAAAGGTAACATTCAAACGAAGACAATTGATGTATTTTCAAGGCAATCCAACGTTGGCAGAGAGGTACGTGTGTCATGTACACCCCATATCTGGTGCAGCCACAACCAGATAAATTCTAAACTTGAGCAACGCATCTAAATCTTCAGAGGTCGGGCTCGGTCCTTCTAATAGTTGATGGTTCACAGACGTAGCACGATATCATGCCGCGCTGTCGAATATCACGGCAAGTTTACCAGGTTTCTCAAGTTTTGTGGTATACACCGTCTCTTGACGGGCTGATTACGCTCAACATTGATAGAAGCCTGTTCGATGTACCGTTTGCCTATGTGGGACTACATCAGAGAAATACGTACTAAATACTGCCAAATCTTGATACCTGACAGTTTTCTACCCACCAGGGATTCCGCCTATTTAGATCTCGGATCGATAGACACTTGATAGAAGGTCAACATGTTCCAAACACTACTGATGGATTGACACGGTCGTCCGTACACATGAAAAATTGCAGTCTCGCTCTTGAACAGATTAGGTAAGAGGCTGATTTGAACTCCCCGAGTACATTGGAAAAGGTTTTGAGGAGACCGCTCCCATCCTAAAAGTCAAGTGGGCCAAGGAAACAAATCAGAGCAACTCGCAATAGCGCGAACCGACGTTTACCAAGCTCACTGATTTGGCTTCGCAATGCCCGGTGGTGGCGCAAGGCAGCTTCGATAAATTGTAGAGCGCAGTCGTCATGCCGGGAATAAGATCGATCCAAGTAAAACTAATGAGCGAGAGCGAAGGGAGAAACTGGTGGATACTTTCAAGCCTGCCACCATAAGTTGTGTCTGTTTGATCGTGACGCGTGCGGACATGCACATAATCTTGGAGGATATCCTGGGTTCATTAAGCTCGATGTATCTAGTAGGTGGTCTAGTGCGAGCCGACTGGAAGAGTGCTTCGTGTGTCTTAAGATATCACAAAGGGCTTCAGGCTGTCGACTAATGAACCCGTCCGGCAAAGGCGGTTGTAGAAGCTTGCAACACCGTTTGTTGCACCATGCGAGAGTTCAAACTACAAGACAGCACTCGTGCAGCAGCAGCGGAGTTCGTAACACGACGAGCTCAGGTGGAAAGTGTGTACGACTTGGGGGTGGTTCCGGCATACGTGGGAACTCTAATAAGCTTTGCCAGAACTTATGTTTCCAGTGACAGCGGTTCAGAAATAATATTTGTCAAACAAATTCTGTTAACAGACCTCTGTTTGCTACAGTTCAGTCGTGTGTGACCATCATGGTACTTAGTGGCGCAATTAACTCCAAGTGTGCCAAGCTAGGGCTAAAGTTATTTTCGCTGTCTTTGGATAAAACCACTTAAATTGATCAGGCGCACACCACGAGGGATCTGTTGCCCCCTTGCAAGACGTGAGTGAGTGGTAGCAGCAGGTTAGAGAGATCAGGTTTGGAGAGGTCAACGACAGAGAGGTTGATATACCGATTGAGCGTGATATCCCAGAAGCAGACTGGGAACTTGACTAAAGATCTAGTGGACGGGGACAGCCTTGCACAATTGAAATCTTGTTTAGCTGAATGATTTGTGGCCTACTGCATAGAAATGCAATACCATGCGTTTCCGTGAACTGTCTTCTTCAAGCAGATTCCTCTACTATGGAGCAACTCAGATTTCTGTAGAACCAGAAGTAAGACGATACGGCGAATGTTACACAGTAATAAATTGTTCGCTAATGATTCAAGTTCACATCGAGCTATCCCAATGTGAAAAATTCTCAAAAATTGAACAAAGAATGTGTCCGTACGGCAAATTCGACAGCTAGGTTCCAGCCAATGGTGGTGGACTATAAAATGGAATGGAGCTCAATCAGACAAATGGCCGTTGGTTGGGTCATAGTAAAACGAGTTTTAGCGTATCCAGAGATGATAGGTATTATAAACTGCTTAAGAAAAATTATAGGGAAAAATGCCTAACTTTGGTGTTAAGAAATTCACGGGACTCAGACTGAATAACAACAAGGAAATCAGTAGCAGTAGATAATGTAAGACTAAAAGTGATAAGTGCAGTTTACTTAAGGAGGATAGCGAGACCCTTTAGCATTAGTCAAACAAAGTTCACGGATCTCAAAATAATGCAACGGACCTCAACAAATACAGAGGAATTCCATTTTCAGGAGGATAAGTTAGAATTGACGGTTGTTAAACATCGTGTTCGTCTGGGCAACGGTTAATTCAAAGTTCCGTTGCTGCGGGGTCTATGGAGGTTCTGTTACCTCCCAATCGAATACTTACTCTAAAACGGCTGAACATTTCACGAGACCGCCCGTTAGGTGGCGCACATCTATAGTTGAAATATTCTGCTCCAATACAGTCCCACATTGACAAACGGTACATCGAACAGGCCTCTGAGTGTTGAGCGTGATCAGCCAGTCAAGAGACGGTATATACCACAAAACCATGTGTTTAACCCAAAGAAACCTAGCAAACTTCGTGTGATATTTGACAACATGGCATGATATCGTGCTACGTCTCTGAACCATCGATTATTAGAAGGACCGAGCCTGACCTCTGGAGATTTAGATGCGTTGCTCGAGTTTGAAATTTGTCCGCTTGTGGTTGGAGCAAATATAGAAAAGGTGTGTTTGCAACTCCCCTTACCCGAAGCAAACCTTGTCGATCTGGGAATAATTTGGCGACTTATGTTTATCTCACAGTTGAACCCACAGAATATCTGGTGCCTGTACATCTGTTTGAGGTTACCTCATCTCCCTATAGTAAATATTTTGCCTTGCAAAAACGGTGCAAACAGATTAGCACATGTGTGAGAGCGTGTATTGTGCCATTCACGCGGAATTTCGTGTTAATGGCTATCTGCCCTCTTTGTCAGATGCATCTTCGGCAATCTTTGCTCACAGGTTAACACCATTGGTGACTAGAGGATGATTATGCTGGACCAAATAGTTGTCGATTAGCCGCGTAGTCCTTGATGGTGTCGATGGTTCTGAGCGCGCCATGAGTGTGTTATAAATAGGCAGCGACTGGTTACCATCCAAGCGTACGTTAGGTATCAGGTAAGAAACCGAAGTGGGCTAATTTATTGTTGACTTCAAACTGCCCGGAAGACCAAACACAAGCAGAGGTATCCTGCCAACTATTCCTAGCTTGTACGAGCTCTTTCGGTTCATTGCCCCTCAGCTGCTACCGAAAAAGTTATTGTAGCAAGGGCTGTGCCGCCGATGGCTGAGGTAGGACGATCCGTTCAATACAGCAGATGGCTCAGAATGGCAAGACTGATTAAATTACTTACAAGAACCTGGTGAAGTGCAGATTTCCGTATGAGTAAAGCCCGATGAGTTTGTGATAAGTGACTTTGGGTTATATGCATTTTGTGATATATCTGAATTGGGATATGGTACAGTTACCTACGTTCACTTCTGTGACGACAATGATGGACGGCTTGATGTGCCGTTGTTTCCGGAAGCTCGGGTGGCGCCACTCCAATCGGCTCCCATTTCTCGACTGGAGCTGACCGCAGCGGTACTTGTCATTCGTTCGTTCCAAACGATGCGCTCGTGTCTGAACTTTGTTTCAAAGAGGTGGACTTTGAACAGATTAGAATATCGTGTTTTATTATGCCAACACTGTCGTTACACGTTTTAGCACGTTCGTCGCAAATGAACTGTCATAGATTCTTAATGTTATTGAACCACGGCAGTAAGGACATGTACGGTCTTGTGGTATTCCTGCGAATACGCCTCATACAGAGTGGGAAGCGTTCGGTATGTGCAAGAGTGTTTGCGCGGTCCACAGTTCCTCAGATAGCCGCCGGATTTCTGGACAATCGTATTTAGACACACTGAACCGGTGGAAAGTGTTGAGTAAAGAAAGACTGCATTACGATTGAATCTTATGAGTAAGTCTGATGGATTACTGGCACTTTGTTACAATTATCCTAAGTGGTGCAAACCGTTGAAAGTCATTACTTGGTTGAGTATGTTTAAGTCTTATTGGCGTTCAGTGAGTACCATTCATCAGAAGGACACAGTGATGGTAGGCAATTTGACACCTGTTGAGCTACAGTCAGTGGAAGTAGTGTAACATGCGAGCCGGATGTTTCTACTCTGGTTGTCCGTCACACCTAGGGACCAACTGTGGGGCAATGTGAAAACACCCGGTGACAGCGTTCTTCCAAAGTAAGGGTTCCAACAAACCCTGTAAACGGAAGCAGCAAGAAACAAGCATGAGCCAAAGGCCCAGTAAGCCATGCATACGACTTACGCAAACGATAACTAAGATGGCGCCGACAACACAGCAGCACGTTCCGTCACCAATTCAAATTGAACTCTTGCGCGCCTGCTGGTTTTGGTCACATATTACAGTAGATGTCGTGCGGCTAGTGCAGCTGGAAGCTTTTCCTGTTGAAGTGCGAGTTTTGTCTAACTTGTGCATTCTTGGGAAGAGGAGGACAGTGAATGGAAGCTGTCTTCATAAAACACGTCCCGTTGTAAATGACAGCCTCCTGTGAGTGGGTAGGAGATTGTCTGCTTCGGTCCTAGAATTTTACTCAAAATTTCTTGTCACGTTGCTTAGAATACATCATGTGACACGTTATTCGTCATTTTCATTTGAAGAGGGGCATGCTGAGAAGGCTCATATACTTGCGTCAATTCGTCAACGGTTTTAGATTCCGCATGGTGCAGCGGCGACTGAAAGTGTCATAGACCGGTGCGCCCTTATCCAGCTCCAAGATGTGGTTATTGGCAGTCAGTTGATGGCCATACTCCCCTTCGTGAGAAGCCAACCAGGTTGGTATCCTTTCTCACAAGTTCGTCTGGACTAATTTGGTTCAGTAGAAGTGAAAAGAGGTCAGACGGTTGAAAGAAACAAGGTTGTTTATATACGTGCGTTGAATCTGGGGCGATCCTCCTAGAGGTTGCACAGGTTATAAGTACTCAATCCTTCATCTTACCGCCGATTTAAGTTATCGGAAGGAGAAGGACGCCAGCTGAGACTTACTGAGGTAACGGCCAAAATTTGTGTAGTTGTCAATAAGGAGCTCCGAAGTTGGAGTGAAACGCCACACCAGAATGATGTGAATGGTAAATTAATAGGAAGAAGTATCACGTGGCATTTCAATCCGCCATTTGTTAGGTGCGGAGGCGGATTCTGAGAGCGTCTGGTAAGGTCTATCCGACGAAATTTGAACGCAATTTGCGTAGAGCAGGCACCTGATAATGAGACTCTGTCGACTTTTTGGTTGGAGTAGAACGAATCCGCGATAATCGCCCGGTCGCACCGTTGAAGTCTGATGGTATCAATCCTGCCTCTTTGTCGTCGAATGACTTGCTGGTTGATAGAAGCAATGCCAAACTGAAGTTCGAAGGAATCTTACAAAGTGGTATATTGCACGATGGCGAAAGGCCAACTACCTAGCATTGGCCATTTGGGAATGGTGGATAACGGAATACCTTCCTGCTCGTCAACCCAGCAAAGGCGGTTAATTTCAAAACGCAACTTACAGATAAGCGATATCGTGCTGGTGACAACCGATGCGACTGCGAGAAACCATTGGCCATCGGCCCGATTGCGCTATGTCCCTCAAGTTCGGATGAACTAAACCACCGTTTATGTGAACATCAAAGCGAAGATCTTAAGACGTGATGTGCATCGCCCGTCTTTTGGATGGTGCTACGAATGGAAAGCTTAGTAAAAGCAGCCGTTTTAATCTATGCGCACCTCACACGGTCAGTCCATCGTGGCTAAGAGTTGGGCCGTCGAACGCTGATTCACGCAGTGACCGCTGGGAGGTTCGGCCGCGTCAGAGTTGCAAGAGGGGAGCCGTGGCCGGTCAACCTAGAGACTGAGGTGAAAAGCATCGAGAACGTCTTTCATCTTCAAGAGGGTATGCGGTACATAGCAACCATCCGCATTGAATTTGAGCCGAAAGCAATGTGCTGTAGATATTTACACGGGGCCTCACAGTGGGTTAGCTATGGCGCTATCAGTGTCATCCACAGGGCGTAAATATTCGGGAAGAACTTCGAACAGCAATGTAGTTCACATAATAAGTCTAGAAGATATATCCGTAGGAAGCTGAAACGTAGTCTAAAGGCTGATCGTGAGGCTTGGTTGTTGGGAAAAGTTGAGGGAATTGAAATCGCTTTCGCTTCAGGGAACACCAGCAAACTCTTTAGGCTGATCCGTGCTACCGGTCCAAAATGACCGTGTGTCAGTGAAGCCATCGGCGAGGCAGATGGTAAACTAATCTATAATAAGTCCAGAAGGTTAGAAAGTTGGGCGGAACACTATCAGGATCAATTTAGCTGGTCTCCCGCTTCTACCGTGCTGCCTCCACAAACGTCTGATGTAACGCCCTGTTCGGTAGATTTAGGACCACCTTCTGAGAATGAGGTTTGCAATCGCCTTTCGCCTCTGGGGACGCGCCCGGTAGTATTGAGCTGGCCCACCCGTTTACCCGGGTACCGGGTAGCAAGTGAGTCACTGTTTTGTATCATTGTGTAGTGAACAAGTAGGTATGCGCTAGACCCTCGTCCATTAACAATTTAAAACGCCTCTCCTGAAGAGCAGTTGAGCAGTTCCAACAGGCATCCAACTAGAAAGTACAGTGAGGTTTGGAAACAAACCGTATATTTCCAATGATGTTTGGAAATGCGATAAGTAGTTAACTCTAGCCTAGTCTGGGACCAACGGCAGCAACCAAGAGGAGAAAGAAAAGAGGCGCAAGATGAACTACATCCTACTCGGCGGCACTCAAAAGCGCGCCAGGCGAAAAGTGCACGGAACCTTCGAGTGTGCTAAACAACGCTCGAATAAGTTCGGGTAAAATGACCTTAAAGAATGGTATAGTAAATGAGTAGTTAGGAAAGGGGCAAGCATTCGCTGCGTGCAATTAGTTGCACGACTGAAGAAAGTGCCACTAAGTTTGTATCAGGCCTCCTATAGGAGGGATACAGAGAATCATGGGTACGGAACAAACAAGCGGGTGAAACACGGTTGCAGCCGGGATCCTTGAAGAAGCCGCACGAGCGCTGGTCATCACACAAGCCTCTCCCAGAGGGGTAGCGGTATGCACGCTTCGACCATGTAAACGCAGTTGTCGACGTGTGGACCACCCCCTTCTGGTTTCGTTCGTGATAATCTTGATGTCAAGAATACCTCCGCAAACGACCAAGGACCCGCTTTACGCTACTTTGCCAGTGTAGGGTGAAACTAACCCAATCTGGAAGAAGTTTGCACTGCCGAGCTTGGTGTTCAGATCGGTGAATTTGGCAGCGCAGTTGGGGGTGTTGCATACTTCTGAGGTCGTCGATTCATTACATGTGTGACTGTCTACGATGGCTTTTGTTCGCGTCAGTGATGGGGGTAATGTGGCGAGCCTCGCGCGCGAGGGAGAAAGTCACGAGCTACTCCGGTGATGATGTGTTCTAAGGCCTAATGAATACGTGTATGTAGGACAAAGTTGGAGGACGAGCGGGTTTTCCCGAGACAGTCTGCTAGTTGATTTACTCTACAAAGATGCGGTAAAAGTTTGCTAGTTGGGTGCTGATAAAGACTCGACATAGGTAGCATCATTTTACTTTCTTCCAGGCCGCTAGGCTTCTACCATGTGAGAACCCCGAAAGGTTGAAAACGAAGGTGTACAAATGCAATCAGGTTAAAATGCCTGTCATAAGGTAGAAGATGGAAGCTTGAGAGGACTTCCGTTGAACGGTCTTCGGATGAGTTCTTCGCTGGACCAGCAAACATGTTAAAGCGTCCCAAAGTGTCTGAAATGCAGGCTGTAGAGGACCAGCCCGATATAAAGTATAATTGCGAATAGCTAGTTCAAAATGCAGTCGCTGAATAGCCAACTACAAACAATCCCGATCTATGTGGAACAGAAACACCAAGGAGTCGAGACGCGCGCAGCAAAAGTGCATTGCTAGGTAGAATCAATTCAAACAATTGGTGTTCATTTTGTACAACTTCCCGTGGTGTAGACTGTATATAAAAATAAGGCGATATAAAAATATGTGCAATACCCTACGGAACTCTCCTCTAAAGCGTTAGAATGGAGAAAACGCTGGATAAAATGGGGGAATGTTGGATACAACACTCTTTGAAAGCGGTTGGTCATCTGACCATTCGACTTCAGAGAGTATGGTGAAGATCAACGGAGGCTTTTGGGTTGAACTGAGATGGTTCGGGCTGTCCGTTGCACATGTGCTGGGTAGACTGCGAGTAACTAGGAGTAGGATCGACATCAGAAGCGGTGGGAGGGTCTAGGTGGGGCTCGGCATGTGAAGCTTCAAGTCCATCGATGGCGTCCATTTCAATCGATCACAAAAACACGGGAAATCACTTAATCACGCGGAATGACCTGGAGTTTGTGTTGAGTTTGCTATGGTCTGTTGCACCATTTTGAGATTGCTGTGCTTTGGTTGATTTGTGTTGAAGGGTGGCCCTATGTTTGATCATATTCCCCGAGAATAAACAGTATTAATCATTTTGTTCTTACACCAGCTACTGTAACCGTTTCTCTTACTATTATTCAGTTTTAGCCGTGTACATTTCTGAATGTCAAAATAAGACACTCTTCTTCCATATTCTTTCTTGAGTAGCTTATAATTCTCATCATTTCTCGATGCGTGAACAATCATTTTGCCCCGACTCAACCAATGACCATTTGTTTGAGTGAGCTCAATTCCGTTTTATCGTCCCCCATTACTGAGCGGTGCCTAGTTGTCAGATTTGTTGTACACGCATATCATTTATTCAATTTCCGGGGATTGTTCACATTCGAGGCGAGATATCAGTCATGATCGCGCACATCCAAGCGTGTTTCTCACAAATGCGTTGAGAAACATATATTATTTTTATTATTATTATATTTAATCTTCATGTACATTGATTCAATTAGTACCGTATTAAATCCAGTTTCCACGAGCGCCTTCTCATTAACCGTTTCGGAGATAGATTATCTTCTCTGCCGTTGGACACTGAGATAGGCAGTTTTGGATCATCAGATTACGTGTAACTCGTTGTGAACTTGAATCGTTAGCGAACGATTCAATGGTATGGTATTTGGAGGGGGCCTTAACGGGGTAGACACAATCGAAAACAGAATCACACAAGTCCAGATTGAAATACTTTTGTTTAACCTGGTGAGGTGAGGCCAGATTTTTGCCATACATGAATTCAACTGCTGCACAAAGGTTGTAGCATCAAAATTAGTTTGGCCGGCGTTCGACTATTAGAACAGCTCACCAGGGAGGCAAAGTATGGTAGCATAAACCAATTCTGCGGTCGTGCAGACAATGCCCTATATAACAGTCGGCCAAATTTCAAGCATAACAAGGAGTAAGTGATCGGGCCAACGCTGGGGATCCAGATGGGCTTTTAAAGCGGCTTTAAGTTGACGGTGAAAGCGCTCGACCAAACCATTTGCTGCCGAATCGTATGCAATGGTTTTGATGTGGTCGACTCCGAGTAAGCGGTTGATGTCTCTGAACAGCGCCTATTTAAATTGTCTGCCATTACCAGTAGTTTGAAATCCACTCGTCCATGAACGCTCGCGCAACTACTTTGGTATTCTTGTTGGGGAGAGGTATTGTCACTGGCCATCGGATGAAAATGTCGACGCACATCAAGATATATCGATGATCTTTTGAATACGGCAACGGCCCGACTACGTCAACATGGAAATGTTGGAAACGTGCTTTGGGGTTAGTGAATGTGCCGGGTGCCGTGATGGTATGCCTGTAAACTTTGCTGGCTTGACAGTCAAGACAAGTTCTCGCCCATTCTCGTATGCCCTTAAGCATGTTCGGTCATACAAATCGGTCCGAAATCAGTTTGACGGTGACACAAATGCTGGGATGAAACACGCGATGGAGATTGTTAGAAACAGAGCGTCTAAAATTTACTGGCACAAATGGACGAGAGCTGACTGTTGTAGTATCGCATATGATTGTTCCTTCGCGGTTGACTAGAGGCAACTCCCGAAGTTTGTGCGAATGAGGTGCGACACTGTTGCAACTCCGGATCTTTGTCTTGTTCTTGAGCTAAGTCCTCCGAAACAACGATGTCAGTTCGGTGCAGACCACTCAACGTAACTCTGTACAAGGCGTCGGCAACCGTGTTTTTATCTCCCGAGATATATCGTGTATTTTGTGAACTGGGATCTGTAGTCTAACTGTCGAATTTCCCTCGGAGAATAACGATCAGATTTGACGTTGAAATAATAAGTAAGCGGTCTGTGTTCCGTCAGGACAGCAAAACGCCTGCCTTCCAACATGCGACGAAAGTGCTTAATGTTAAGAAAGACAGCCAGCAACTGGCGACCGAAAGCGAAATATGGAAATAAGTACTATACCCCATAGGTTGTATCTTAGAATGATTGGTGTAGTAAGCATGAATATCATTCATCTCACAAGTCTTTTCAACGAATATATCGGCCACATATCAAATTTATTTCATCGTATCAAAAATTCAAAACGCGCGCAGGTTGTTCTGTGTTCACCGTTTATTGACAGAAAACGGAGTCGCCGATGTGAAACCTCTGCCGTGAAGTCTCACTCCAGATTTGGTGAGCTACTCTATGGCGAAAATCCAGAAGCCAACAAACAGCGCAGTACTCTATGGTTTGCCACGAAATAGGAACAAGAAAATGTGCAGTCAGCGAATGTCCTGCGTGTGGCGCGCGGAATGAAAAATTGAAGGAGTTTTACGCTAGCGGAAGCAAGACAAACGATTGGGCTGAAAAAACAGGCTTCATCAGAAAATGTCAAATTGTACGACGGAATACCGACAAAAATTAAGCTATTCTAAGAGATCACTGCAGAACTTCCCCCAAGAATGCTGCTAGGGTAAACATATGATTTTGTTATGCATTATAGCCATGCCATAATGGGGTAACCAAGATGTAATGTTCGTTGCTAGATAAATGTCCAGTTTGTAGGAAGCACAGTAGGATAATGTAGGAAATAGTCCATTAGGTGGTCTGTTGCGGACTAACGGTTCGCCGGTTAAGCCCGTCAGTTAGAGTATTTGAGTCATTTAGCCTTCTGTGCACATCTAACGCAGCAAACTACCCAACCTCGAGAGAATCAGACGTCGATACCTCCGGTTATATGATTGAAGCGTGCATACCGCTACCCCTCTGGGAGAGGCTTGTGTGGTGACCAGCGCTCGTGCGGCTTCTTCAAGGATCCCGGCTGCAACCGTGTTTCACCCGCTTGTTTGTTCCGTACCCATGATTCTCTGTATCCCTCCTATAGGAGGCCTGATACAAACTTAGTGGCACTTTCTTCAGTCGTGCAACTAATTGCACGCAGCGAATGCTTGCCCCTTTCCTAACTACTCATTTACTATACCATTCTTTAAGGTCATTTTACCCGAACTTATTCGAGCGTTGTTTAGCACACTCGAAGGTTCCGTGCACTTTTCGCCTGGCGCGCTTTTGAGTGCCGCCGAGTAGGATGTAGTTCATCTTGCGCCTCTTTTCTTTCTCCTCTTGGTTGCTGCCGTTGGTCCCAGACTAGGCTAGAGTTAACTACTTATCGCATTTCCAAACATCATTGGAAATATACGGTTTGTTTCCAAACCTCACTGTACTTTCTAGTTGGATGCCTGTTGGAACTGCTCAACTGCTCTTCAGGAGAGGCGTTTTAAATTGTTAATGGACGAGGGTCTAGCGCATACCTACTTGTTCACTACACAATGATACAAAACAGTGACTCACTTGCTACCCGGTACCCGGGTAAACGGGTGGGCCAGCTCAATACTACCGGGCGCGTTACCAGTCCAAGGTTTTGAGAAACTTCTTTCTACGTGTGCTAACGTCGGAATATACGGGGTTTCTCTGGCGAAAAACGTTCGCGGACAATAAGCATTAGTGCTACCAGATCGTGGTGGATTCACGGTTGACAGCCGGGTCTTATGCAAAATGCTACGTAAGTACTACGACTTGGCTTGCGTCAGCCCACCACAAAAATATTTCAACTGCCTCAACGAGAGCGCAAGGGCTCCCGACCGAACTGTAGACTCCCGGTAAGTCGAAAATGAGTGTTTCACCTTGTCAAACGTTCTAGCTACGCCACTGTAAACGACCTTACCGTCAATAACTTAGTTTACTGATTTCGTCCACTGGTGAATGGTTATCATCTGATTCGCTTTGCGAGAACAGCCGTCGTGCGAAACCACTCTGCACAACAATATGCAAGTAGTAGGGTGATCAACACTCGTGATACGATTCATACAAAAAAGCCTCAATTACTTTCAACAATCAGACCAGCTCTGTGACTGGATGATTGCCTTAACCAACCTGGAAAACAGGAGTAATATTACTAAGTCTCCAACTGTTGGGTACCGAGCCACTTGAAATGGACTGGGTAAATAAGAAACCAGGTACTTATCAAATTGTGAGTGTCATTGATGTTATTTTCTTGTACATGTAAACTCCGGAGATCCCACTGTGCTGCAAAGCAGGAATAAACAGAACATCACATCGGCTATGTCGGGAAGAACCGATATGGAAGGACGTGTGATTGGAGAGGCCATCAACCGATATGGCTATCTCATCCACTGATGAATGTGGTCAATGTCAGTACAAGGGCACCGAAACACTCATTTGGGTTCATGGCTGCAGGATCAATTAGCTAGTACCCACGGACTTTACGGATCCAACAGAATAATGGGACAAAAAAGAAGCTAACAGACTAAGAATCAGAATGGTTGTTCATTCTTTAGAAGTCGTCCATGCGAAGGAGCGAGACATAGCAACGACAACACAAAAAGTGCAAATGGCAAGAATCGGTGCCAAGGTGACAAGGTTAAACATATCCACGCACCATAACATTTGACTGGGTACGCCTTTCGTGCGAATTTTGAAAAAACTGCTAGCCAGTATCGGTAAATTTCACGCGTGGAGCCAATTACCGTGGTGTTTGACATCACTTTCGGTCATGGCCTATTCTATGTGCTTACCGCTCGGGCATTTCTTCTAACCCATCGTTTAGCTGGCTTCAACTCGTGGTCATTGAGAGCTGGGGCACCACTTTAGGCAAAGAGATTTCCCCCCGTGTTAGACATTTTGTTCAGGAGCTTGAGATACCCTATGAGGTCACTACTCCTACACTTCTGCTCGAGCAAGAAAAGGTTAAGGCACTTTAACCTTCTCGGATAGTCCACTCCTTGAGTTTCAAGAACAACCTCGTGAACCTGCTCTGGATTCTATCCGGTGACTCATTATCACTCACTAAGTACGATTATCATGTCTGGATGCGGTACTCAAGGTGTGTCCGTACCTGCTATTCATATGAGGGCGGCAGAACGTAAGACTCTCTTGGCAATCCGAACCTCTCTAGTTGGCCTTTCGAATTGCCACTATACACCGGGTGAATGCCATAAATTTTGGAATCACTTAGATCCCCAGTTTAATCATTTTGTTAACCCGTTCTACGTTCATGTTCTTGCTGCTTTCCTTTGTGTACTTGCACGTCTCTTCTACTTCAGCCCCAAGCAGCCGTTTGCACCTTGCAACATTATATGACAGTTCCCACTGCGCAATCCATCGACATATATATTGATGTGTACATATATGTATATCGAGGTATTGTTACACGCTGCTCTCCGTTGGACACCCTACTGACTTTACATCATCCATAAACACGTGGCATGAGCAATTTGGTCTCAACATTTAGTCATTTAAGCAAATGGAAAAAATGGTGTTCCAGAATTGACATTGACGGTACTTTCTGAAGGTAGCAGCGAGATTGTATTTGTTCCCTCCAACACGCGGGTAGAGACTTCCATCACGCAAATACTTCGCAATACTGCTTCGGAAGTCACCTCTGGAGCCCTTAATTTTAGTGCTAACATTCTACGATTCACTGAGTCACACACCTCCCCAACGTAAACGTTATACACTTACTTCTGCTCAACTTTACCTGACCCAATAATTTTGACTGAAATAGCCCAGCAGTTTATCGGACAAAATCCCCGTCCCGCTAAACCACGGTGCTTTTCTCTGAAATTCCAAGTTTACTAACATGACTCACTACCCTGTCCTGGAGTATTCTTTCAAATAGTTTTTGCACGGCAAAAGTGAGGCCAACTGGACGTTAGTTAGTAGCCTCCTTTCGAGTGTCACCTCTGTGAACTGAAGTCACCGTTGCTGATTTTCACTTTTCAGGTAGCCTACCCTCTTTCAGCGATATGGAAAGCAACTTTGCGGGTTAATATGCTGAGACTTAAGCCAGCTGCCTTAACTTCGCCGGGTGAATGTCACTTATTCCCGTCGCCTCGTTTACGCCTAACATTCGAAATTGGCCACGCACTTTGTCAGCCATGGTTAATGTCTATAGCGTTTCATCCATATCAACCACGGTTTCAATCCGGTAAGACCTGCCAACATCTATTTCACGTACCGTTTCAAAATACAATGAGGCTCCAACCTTCTAATCGCCCGTCGTGGCAGGCATTCCTCGTTCATTCTCAGTGTATCCAACAACCACCCTCATGGATGGCTTGAACCAAACGTGACTAATTTATACCTTCGTGTTCTGCATGGTCCGCTTCACCAGGTTTTCATTAAAAATCACTGTGCATTCCGTCTTGGTTCGATTGGCTGCTTTGGGCCCATTTATTTTCGAAATGTCACGTGGTGTTCATGTGGAACAGTATACGGCAACAGATGAAATCAAGTTGCCTGCCGACCACAGGAAGGTATACTTCTCTGTCAGTCACACTATGATGTTTAGAACGCCAAGTATCTATCGCGGGGCAGAAAGATATTCCAATCAACATGGTAATAACCGGAATCAAAGATGATGATAACCATGTACCCCAAACGCTTCAAATACAGATTTTCGATCACTTCCCGCATGTGTTTGTTCTCCAAATTGTTCATGGAACAAGTGGTTCGGAAGGAGCAGCTACCAGTGTGAACATATACTGCATATTCAGACGCTGATCATAAATTAAGTCAATCGGGTGGAGCAGTCACTGGTGTGGACGTATACTGCATACGCAGGGGTTATTCATAGCTTAATTGAATGAGGTTGAAACATCTATAAGTGTGAACCTATATTACACACACAGACGCCTTTCATAGCTTACGCGAATCAAGTTGAAGCATCTACAGGCGTGAACGCATCCCGTATTCGCAGATGTTGTTGATAGTCTAAGTCAACCGAGTAGAGAAGCTTTTAGTGTTATAGTATAATGCATGCTATGACGTTCTTCATAGCTTAAGGGAATAAGTTTGAAGCATCTACTAGAGTGTATGCATACTCAGACGTAATTCATAGCACAAGTGAGTCAGGTTGAAGCAGTTACTGTTTGGAACACACAATGCCTTCTGAGGCGTTGTTGACAGTCTTAGTCAGTCGGGTGGAGCAGCTACTGGTGTGAACGTATGCTACATACGCAGGCGTTATTCATAGCTTACTTGAATGAGGTTGAAGCATCTAATAGTGTGAACCTGTAATGGATACTCAGACGTTCTTCATGGCTCAAGTTGATCAGGTTCAAGCAGCTACTAATGTGAACCAATACTGCGTAGACAGACGTTAATCATAGTTCATGTGAATCAGGTTGGAGTAGCTACTAGTGTGAACGCATACTGTATACTAGGACGTTCTTTATTGGCCGGGTCAGCAGGATCATCCTCTAAATGGATCAAAATCAGCAATGTTTGATAATGAATCCAAGTATGTTGTACTTTATGCAACTCTGAAGGTGGAGAACAGTTTGACGAGTTTGTTCGCGGGATTTCCCTTTCCGGGTATGACCGTGGAATGGTACTTGGAGAACATCCAAGTTCCTACATTGGCGATAATATGAAAGTGTAATATGTATACTGCAATCGGCCTACTCGGAAATATCTTCAATATTTTCTGTTTATACAATTAATTACACTGGGGAACTTTTGAAACGGGGACCTAAAGGGTGAAGATACGCAAGCGTTAAATTGAACAACCTACCGTTAGCTACCGATGATCTGTTTATCATTGATTTGATTCCCCTGTACTATTGCAGCCACAACTTATCTAGTGAATATACCAACGTCTCAGAATGCATTGTGTTCCAAACAGTAACTGCTTCAACCTGACTCACTTGTGCTATGAATTACGTCTGAGTATGCATACACTCTAGTAGATGCTTCAAACTTATTCCCTTAAGCTATGAAGAACGTCATAGCATGCATTATACTATAACACTAAAAGCTTCTCTACTCGGTTGACTTAGACTATCAACAACATCTGCGAATACGGGATGCGTTCACGCCTGTAGATGCTTCAACTTGATTCGCGTAAGCTATGAAAGGCGTCTGTGTGTGTAATATAGGTTCACACTTATAGATGTTTCAACCTCATTCAATTAAGCTATGAATAACCCCTGCGTATGCAGTATACGTCCACACCAGTGACTGCTCCACCCGATTGACTTAATTTATGATCAGCGTCTGAATATGCAGTATATGTTCACACTGGTAGCTGCTCCTTCCGAACCACTTGTTCCATGAACAATTTGGAAAACAAACACATGCGGGAAGTGATCGAAAATCTGTATTTGAAGCGTTTGGGGTACATGGTTATCATCATCTTTGATTCCGGTTATTACCATGTTGATTGGAATATCTTTCTGCCCCGCGATAGATACTTGGCGTTCTAAACATCATAGTGTGACTGACAGAGAAGTATACCTTCCTGTGGTCGGCAGGCAACTTGATTTCATCTGTTGCCGTATACTGTTCCACACGAACGCCACGCGACTACCATCTAGTTAGAAACAATGCAGTAGGGTGAATGGAATTTACTTTTGAAGATTCTCGATGACAGCGTGGGACATGATACGTTTTTCTTACGCCGTTCAATATACACCGAAGATTGAAACAACCGCATGATAGCGTCATTTCCAACCATTTCTTAGGGCAACCTGTCATCGACCAGTATCTACCTGAAATATTGTAAACAAAGATAAATAACATAAATGTCGTTTGGAAAAAGAAGCTTGAAATGTTGTCATACATGTTTAACTATCAAATGTGTTGGTGTTCTTGTTGAAATGCAAGGCAAACACAATATGGTCGTATATTTCCATTTCGACTATATCTGTGAAACGCCGCAAATGAAGCACTCTCTGGCTTTATGATGACGTATTTCATCTCCAGAATGGCAATGATCGCATTTATAAGACTTGAAAAAGTGAGCTAACGTCAATAACGGGTTGTTTTTGCGAAAATGGCGGAGAAAATTTTCATCACCAAGCTAATACTTTTGGAATGTATCCCAATTTTCCCCTTCAAGCCGCATTTTTACAACTGGTGTACTGTAAGTACTTTGCCTGAGATTCCGAATTTAGAATTCTATAAAATATTTAAAAATCGAGGGTTCGCGCCAAATGGACCGTTTTGCCTTTTAATAATAATAATAATGATAATAATAATAATAATGATAATAATAATGGTATAATTCTCAACGCATCTGTGAGAAACACGCTCAGAAAAGCGTGATCAGTATACACATGGTAACGTGAAACCCATACAGTACTCAATATTGTTAATTGTACAACACACCAATTATGGAAATAAAGTTACAAAACGGACATAATAGTAGAGGAAAATTCTAGTTTATGAAGAAGCATTTAGCTCACTTGCTTCTAAAACGATAGTTTTCA
>JTDE01005121.1:1758-28423 GCA_014338405.1 Paragonimus skrjabini miyazakii
GGGGGAGGGGATGGTGGGGGGGGTTGGTGACAAAAATTCTGACAAAAAACCGCGAGCGCGCGCATAGCATGTGAACTAGCGTGTTGGACAATAAGGATTGTGCTTTATTGGACGCCTTTTCGCCACACTATATCTTGCCCGTTGGTCCGATTCAGTCGAGCGATGACCCATCCGGCCGCCCATGCTGCCCCCGATCCGCTCCCTCGCTGTGGGTTTTTAGACGTACCTCCCTCCGGGTTGATGTATTCTGCCGAGAGTTGGAATACTCGCATATCCGGCCTGATAATCCACCACAACCTGCTGCGGCAGCATGGTGAAAACAACCGATTGAGCGTTAGGCCATCGGAAAGGTGTGTCCTTTAAGCTCAAGGCCGATAGTGATGATCGGTTGCGTTTGCTGCGGAATCCAAATATATAGCTGTTGTACATACTGGACTACTGGCTGTCAGGGCCGTTGAACCGACCGACACGTGCAAAACCCGTGCGTGTGCAGTCGTCAACTCTAGTCATCTCGCAGTTGGTTTGAACAGACGCACTAGCAACTGATGGACGTAGAAGAAACGATTAGTCTAATGATGCAAGCGCGAATCACGTCAGTCTGTTTTAACATGGACCAGTATATGTAATCCGGTCGGTGAGCAAAAAATACAACTAGACCTTTCAACGTTAGACTTCTTGGCAGACAAACCGTAGTATTCGACAATGTCAGGAGCTTAATTCTTTCGAAAACCGAGGAAGCAAGACACGTACTGAACAATAAAAATCGGAAGGGCCATGTGCGGTAATCGGCGAAACTTGCCGAAGAAATCACTGAAGGCATTAGAATGAAACCATGGAAGGGTTACGGCTGTCTCGCACAGGAACATAGAAACACAAAGTATCCAGGTAAGTAAGTTTTGGGGAATCAGTTTTCGTCCATATTGTGAGTCGTAGTTTCAAAGGGGTAACGGTTTGGAGATGTGGATGACAGAGAAGTATGTTGCTTGTTTATGACAGACTACGTTTTCTAAGTTGCTCATAAATGAGGCCATATTGTTTAAATGGAATGGTTGAAAACTCCACTTTCGGTTTACCGTTAATCCACGTCGTTAGACACCTGTGCGTAGGTAACACGATCAGAAAGTTGATGCAATGGGCAGCTGCTCTACCAGCGGTGATTGTAAAACCATTCTGCTTTCCGTAACAACGTACCATAAAAAACGCTGCGTTTAGTAGCTCCAGCAGCGAAGTCCAACAGTATGTAGAAGTTCATTCTCTGTTCTGCTGCACGAAACTATTAACCATATTAGTGAGTTCGTCGAGACGGATCATATCACATGATTTCTGATAACGGATAATGTAAAGGAAGATTTATTGTAGTGAGCTGAATGTCCCAGCTCCCATTTTTCAATCACATCCATCGTCATGTAGATTGAGTAACTACTAAAAATCACTTCAGCTGGTTTTGTCATGCTAAGGTTAGAGGAAAGTTTAACTACAGACGTCGTAAGTTTGTCACCCTGTAGGCGGTAAGTTGATAGCATGTCAGTGTTCAGTTAGTGTAAACAAACAGCAGATAATATAGAGTAGAGCCTGCTTAACAAGTGGCATCCTAATCTGAAGGTTATGCACGAATTTCTGGAGAACAATTACCTAACTTGTCTACTGACATATTCGTAAATGCTCGCAGAATGGTTGTATTAAAATGCAGGCTATAAGAAATCCACACTTTCGGGCAGCCAAGTGAACTCCAATAACTGCATACTAATCAGACATAAATGCACATTAACGAGTACCATATTTACACAGGCAGGACGAAGCTGCTCACAAAACGGTTTCAAGGAAGAATCAAGTGAAATCAGATTCGTTGTACGGTCCAGCAATTATTCACAATTCATGGAGGGGCACAATGTATTGTAGCGTCTTGTACAGTATTTTGTGTTGCATAATTCTCGTTGTTTTTCGCATTTTTCACCTTCTTCATTTTCACATGTACACTCGTTTAAATCATGTGAGTTGATTCAGTGAACAATACTAAATTGACCTCCAAGGTTGCGAGCCCTGTGTTCTCTCTCTGCGTTCAGTGTCGCGTGTGTTCGGATTTTTGGGAGAGTTAACGGCTAACGGAATCCACATTCATTTCAGCACATTCCCAAACTCATTGGTCGTCGGAATTATCTTCATTGTGACCTCTAAAGTTACCTGGGAACTATACGACGGATCGTATCTACTGCATACTTCATTCAGTGTGGTGGCACTCTAAATGACGCACCTTCACGAACTACTGTGAGTCAGTTGTTTCCATTTTGTATCACTTTTTGATTTCGTGTTCACACTTGAACTGAATATAGCGTTTAGATCCACTACAGTATCGCCACCCCAAGAGGTGATCGTTGTAGAAAAGACTAGTCTACAGAGGACTGCCATCAAACGGTAGTTACAGTAAACATCAAAGATTAATAAGTTTTACCGTTACACAGTAGAGACTTATTTGATACAGATTGAACATCACTCACGACTGACCGCAGCCTTTTCACCCCATAAGCCTATTCTCCAACCGTATTGGAAAAGAAGTATTAGACTCGGGATTCATGCTTGTTAGAGTTACAGTTACTTATCAGTAACCGACATACCGTTCACCAGACTTAGTGATTGGTGCGACTTCAATTTGATGAGAAGTCATAATCGCTAGGTCATCGAGTGAAGTTAACAGCACAGTTACCGAATCAACATCTGAAGCGATCACAGCAGTGCACAAAGGTTCAATGCCGCTGAGATTCGTTTACTCTGTTGGACTCAGAAACTGTCAATGCCTTCAATCAAAGAAGGATATTCTGTTGATTTTACCTCACACTGCCTATTAATTTAAATATAACTGCGGAGAAATTTGCATAGACAGAATCGTCAGTTCTTTGATATTCGCGGTCAAGAAATATTTGCCTAGTGGACTGGAGAAGTCTGTGTTGCCAGAGGATGAAAATGTTGTCGGAGTACGCAAACAGCCAGTACTTACAGACACCAGATGTGCACTGAATACCAATTACGCTTTCGACCCAGTTTGCACATTGAAAATTGTATTATTTCAGTTTAATCCACAATTCTTGTGGTTTGTTGAAGCGGTTGCATTCAATCAGTTGAAGTTGGTTTTGTGTGTTCCAAAACAGATTTTTGTGGATCTGACCCTGTCCAGAATTTTGTGGCCTTTCTTAACACACTGCTTATTTATCCCTCCAGTCTTTTGGTGTAAAACACTTCCTGATAAACATTTACCACAAACGAAAGATAATTGTTTCTGGTCATCACCACTTGTTTCTTGTCTTCCGGGCCTAGAAGACGCTCGTTACTTTCGCCACATCCGTTTTCAGTTGCAGTTTGTGCCATACCATTCCTTAGTACAGCTGACTAATGCACAACCCCACTATATCACACAGTGAAAGTACACAATGTGAGCTACAACCATGCTTGAGAGTAAATGTGGAAGTTTCCTTCCACTTAAGCATCAAAAGCAACCAGCGATGAACCGTAAGTGTTTTGAATTAACTCGCAAGCGACAGCCTGCACTTTATTTGAGGCAGTACGTACGCGTGGTCAATTGGCAGCTGGAAACAAGCTACCTATGTAACAGGTCCTCACAAATCATGGACAACTAACCATCTACTCTATCACTTATTTCTTCAATACTGTGTGGAAACGACGGTTGTTTTCACGTCCTTTCATATTTTGCTACTGGTCTTCATCGGATTTAAAACGGTTTCTTCTGCCGTAACCTAATTTGGTTTTCAATCCGTTATCCGACCGTACCAAGACATCGAACGCCCTTTTGCAGTTGTCTGCTCAATATTTGTACTATCACAGAACTAACTGATACTACCAATCAATATGATCAAAATATAACAGATCACGCTGATACTTGCTAACTAACTATTTAATAAGAAATTCGAGAAAACAGAACAAAAATAGTCATATCGTAAAATAAAAAAATATTCACTTGAAAAGATGTCCGACAATAAAACGACAACCAAGGAACAAATGTCATTAGATGGTCTGGCAATGGCTCGCACCTTATCGAATACTGAATGAAACATTCTATTATGGTGCACGATATAGTCAGTCAATCAATGCCTACTTATGGACAGAATATATCGATATTTTATTGGGCGGGAACGTCTTGTCCACAAGATATTGATCCGTTAACCAATCGCAGGAGTTAATACAATACACACTGATATTTCCCTCACTAGTTTCGAAGAAACAGACGAGAAGGCACATCCGAAGGGCACTGAAGGGAAGGCCAAATGTTTCTAACTCTACAATGGAGCCCAGATTGATTCGAACGAAGACATATGGTAACCTGACCAATCAATTAACCGGAACTCGGGAAACTAAAATCAAACGACAAAGAACGAAATCGATGGAATTTCGCTGGTTGCCTGAAATAGACATTGCCCTTGATGAACCGATCGACTTCAGCAAGCGCTACAATATGGAGGACGAGGGACGCGAAGCAAGTTGCATCGTCGCAGACAACGGGATAGAAATTAGTGTAAGTGTGGAGCAGTTTATGCTGTTTTGTCATACCAGTTAGTTATGGAGGTTTATTTTCATCCCCTTTCGAGGGAGTTTGATGTTTTCAATTTGATATTCAGACTTATATTAGAAAAATGGTTTAAGTTTAACAGTTGGGGGGGAATGTAGAAGCCCAAAGACCGCATCTTGTGATCACCCAGTCTGTGATAAACCTACGGACAGTAAAACGAAGACTATGGGTGGCGTCTACACTAATATCACTAATACTACGTACAGCTTTGGAAGTGCAATTAGATCACAAGTAAGAAAACAAATGTAATTTCATAATTGAGCACACAGAATCCGTCTATGAAGACAGCCCTAGAAAGCTTCGAGTGCATACTTTTGGTGACTACGTTGTATACCGAGCTTATTTCAGATTATCGCACCGCATCGAGGCCTGTTCAAACACAAACGACCCCGGATTTTTATCCGATCAATAAAGTTCAGGTATTAACTAAGACCACTGTGTATATGGAAAGTTTGGGGCTAGTATAGCTAATTCATATTCTACAGCCTTTCGGATGATTAGAGCGATAAGATCGTTTAAACCATGGTCATTCATTTAAAATGAGCCATCAGGAACTGCACTAACTCAAAATTTAAACCGTGAAGATTGGCGATTAGCGAAAACCATTAAAAAAATCACGTTCGAAAGGTTTTTTTTCAACTACCTACAAGTGCTAACTACCGTTAAGTGAAAATCACTCACACCATATCTGTGCATTTTGCTACCAACACTTTGAACCAAGAAGAGCGCTCGGACTTTAAAACATGGACTGAAACATTGGTCAGAAGCGACAAGGCAAACCATTCAGTCGTACAGTACAGGGACCATAAAGCAAACGAGAACAAGATTCAAAACAATGCCACCCGATTTTGGGCTCCACGTCAAGGAAAACCAGCCGGTCGGATTAATCGGAAATCCGCGAATGATGAACCAGATCAATGTTAAGTTGAAAACGCCAAAGATAAATCAACACGCCAGATCCACTACCAATCTAACCTATCGGTAAGTTAATCTGAATTTTGCAGAATCTTTTCTGTTAACGGGAATAGGAAATAAAAACGCTGATTCCGGATGCACATACAAAGAAGTTGATAGGTCAATGAAAGTAAACAGACGCCTGTAAGACAGCTAGATTTTTTTTCAATTTCCACCATCCCATTTCGATACTTAGTCAACTCAACTAAATAATGACAGTCCTTAAGCCATTGGGTACGGTTTGTTGCCATTTCCTCCAACTTCACCTGACACGGATTTATAACTGGCATATAAAAAAGAAGAGTCTTAAGTAAGAAGTGTAATGAGAGGGAGATTAGGCTGAATTCACAAAACCTTAATTACAGGCGACAACAAACTAGTAACACCTTACAAACTAAGTTGCAAGTGAGAATAGGAAGACAAGGTTCCTTGAGAGTTTTCACTGTCCACCACCATTAACTGCACTAACTTTACAGTTAGCCCAACCACTCGACAACGCCGAAACCACTAAACTCAATTAGCTGTTAATCTCTACAGCATCGAGTGAATATGTTCCTCAGTCGATCCGTAAGCCGTTTACATACTTGACGAGAGATTACCCGCCCACTTCATCGACAGCTGAATGCGTGACTGAGACAGGAGATTAATAACGTAAATCTAGCACTGAATATCACCTACACACTCACCCACTAAAGATTTTATAGTTCATCAAGACAGTTGTTATTACTTTCAATTGCAAGCAAGGCAACCATACGTTGGAATGTGACTACCATGAAGAGGAGGATCAACAATCAAGTCACTGCGAAAAGTTCCAACAATTGCCTCCAATCCTGATCACCCTGTACGTCGACCGTAGACGATTAGCTGAATGCTGCCGTGGTTGTCACCTTGAACAAGGTATTGTTTGTGAGATCAAGCAAATAACTTAGGTCAAAAGCATCGTTGTTACTAAAACTATAGGCCACCATCTCCTATTGGCTTGACAAGAAGTAAAAATGTATGCTTACACGTTTCACTTGAGATATTATGTAAAACAGCGGTTTTGTGGTAAATTTGTGCAAAATTAAGTCTACATCATCTGATCAGATTGTACAATGAATAAGACATTGTAAACGGCCGTATGTGGCAACCTAGAAAATGTAAGCTTCTCAAGGATAGCAGCGATAATCCGTAATTTTGTAAGTCTGGCTGGTATGAGAAGTCTCAATCCAAACTTGTGCAACACAGGTGGATGGTGTCTTTTTATAAACGTTTCATTCGAGACTTTGAGCATCTAACATTGTTTCTGATCGCACCAGTATCACTTGTGAGAAAAGAGCGAACGTTCCGGAATAACATTCGGTTTTTTAAGCCGTTGCATTCCGGCGGGTTTCCTAAGGTTTCTTTGCTAGTCAATCTCACCTAAGGACTACTTACTATCGTTGGTTGGACAACGGCTCAACATTAAGTAACCTTCTCGTTTTCAGTTGGTCAGGAAACACGAGGTTTGCTTTTCCTAACCGTTGTTTTTTGAGCCTACTAGGATTGTATGCAACCGTAGAACCAGTGTATTAAATAGTACACACTTTCCTAAAAGTGAACTAGGCAAAATTAATCAAGTTCCCTAGTTTGCGTTTGTGTCCTCTTTATCCTTATTGATAGTGATAAAGAAACGTGTTCCGTACCCGATATGAGAACGGTAGGAACTGACACAGAGGAACTCGATCTCCAAGCACAACTGAGGAACAACCGAATGAAACATCATATCGAAGCAGTGCAATACCGTTTGGAAGTGAGTGCTATTATCATAGGAACGATCGGGATTAATGTTCGCTAACTATTCAACAAAACAACCAGCATTTCATACAGACGAAGTACAGAGAATGTAGCGACACTGGATGCTGGCAAAATGTTACAGAAGTGGTTGAAATACAGAAAGTTTGATGACACTGTCATTGATGACACTGTATGCGTGGCCATGAAGAACTAGATAATTTGATTAACCATAACGTGTTTTACGAGCTGGGTCGCTCGAGCACATAACAACGAGAAGCTTGCAATAAACATTTCATTCGCAAATTGGCAACTGGATTCTGTAAAATTAGATTAGTAACAGTGTTAAAGCAAAGAATACGCAAGGCACATGCGTTAGAGACACCACCGTATTCATAAGGGATTACATCATCATACAACTTTACACAGTGAAAGATGATATTAGTGCACGCAACAAAATAAATTCCATCCTACGAGAAGTAATCAGAACCAGAGAAGGGGATGTGAGATGAACAAAAGCATCCCATGAAGAGCTTAGAGGAATGAGAAGTACCGACGTTGAATGAACTCCCACCCAGATCAATGTATTTTCATCCAACCAATCAGGTGTAAATATATTCAAGCTTTCACTTAAAGTTTACAATCGATTTAGATTGAACGACACTTCTGGTGGCCCGCGGTTACTCAACTGCATTTTGGCATTCCTACTCTCCCTCAGATAGCAGAAGCACAGGCGCTTATATTTCATCTCAGTGAGCAGATGCATTTGTCCACGGAAAACAAGACTGGACCAGACAGTAATTGCGGGACAACTGATCCAAACTTGGGCAGATCAAATTCCCCTACGAATGAAAAGGTGAGTCTGCGTGAGCTCGTCTGGTTTTTATTACGAGGTACGAACTAGAAAAACGATGACTCAATGTGAGGGTTTTGAACATTTCCATGAAGAGCATAGATCGCTCTAAATCGTTAGCCGGAATACAAACGTACCCCAAATTCGGTTACACAGGCTCATAAAAACAACTGTTATTCAGTGGCTGGTGTAACTGTAAGAGCAAGCAGAGATGAGTAATCAGTTTTTAAGTGCTTGTAACTAGAAATTTGCAGGTTAAAGTAACTGACACAGAATTTTCCTCATTTGGTGTGCTGAAAATAGGAGCCCAGAGTGAAAGTACTGTGAATGAACGCAACGAACAGGTACAGCAAGTAAAGCTTCTTCAGATTATTTCAAACTGAACACCATCCACATTCGACCACAGTACATGCATTCAAATAAGCCTTTCGGCCGGCCCACTTCGTAAAGAAGCACTAGAATCGAGTGTCCTTAGATTCATTTACAAGCTTGCTGGTAATATGCGCTCACATCGCACCGATCACGAGGCTCTTGGTGAACCACACTACCTTCTACAACAGTCACCCTCGGAAAAGAATTAGTTCAAATATTTCGAAAGTGGGATCATACTAGTAAGGAAAATCATTTGACTTATGCTGAAAACCACTCACGAGAGCCCACACTTAGAATAGGTGTCTGGTGATAGAAATATCTCCTAGAGTTTATTGGAATATGGTCATTCGAAAAGCTACGCATCTAATACGATCAACACCACAAACAGTATGAATATCAGTAGGCAATCACAATGCAGTTTACATCCAAGTTTGATATCTACATGCCAACCTATTCACACCTCATCAATCGGTGCACCACGACCCAGTTCGTAAAAATGTTGGGATTCGAAATCCCGCTTGGTTGCGTTTCGGTGATATCCCAAACTTGTGCCGCAAAATCCAAGCCTATTAGAACCCGGTCGACACAGTCCGAACATTTTAATCAGTCATATCTATCACAGCGTCTTATTTGCAAAGGTCAATCATAAAGTGCCTAGGTTTTGCATTACAAGACGTTCAGGGTCAACGTACCAGGCCGCATAGTGTCACATTACCTCCAAGTAGATGAGCATTCACGGTGAGCCAGGTAAGAGAGCCACCGCGATCTTACCGTTTAAAGTTTAATCAGGTTTCTTCGGGCACCAGTACAACAGTTAAGCGTGAAACCGAACAATAATCCATCGCATGAGATACTTCCGATTAAACGCACATAATCATAACAATAGACAGGTGAATGGGTTATCGTTGTACTGGCCCACAAGAGACGCACATGTAGATTTGAACAGCGTGGTAACGAGTTACAAATACACAGAGTAAGTAAATTAAGACGCTGGTTCACCAATGTTGCAATTTCAGTGGGCAACAATGTGGCGATGGATTCAGCGTCAGCTGGATATTGAGTAAGTGCAACAAATCAGGGGGTGAAGAAAAGGTACCATTGTAAAGAGGGATTGGCAATAACGGTAGTCAGTTGGAGAAAACTAGAACGTTCAACAGAGTACGTTAAAGCTTGCTCCTTGGAGGACTACACGTTGTTAGAAATAGTCATTACTTACATTGAGCCAAAACGTACATCGGTTCTGCTAACGTTATATATCCATCACCACCGGCTGCAACATAGAGGTGGACGCCGAGGTCTAGCTACCGTACAGCCATGATGAGAAGCACAGGTTGAGTACGGAGAAGAATGAGCTCTTGTAAACTATGTCCACACGTAAGTGACCAACACGAAAAACGTAAACCTTGCGGCTTTCACCATCCTGCTTCAATAATAGTCATTAGTCCACAGATGATAACATCAGCGTCATTAAACACAATTAACCGCCAGATCCTCTAATATTTTAAGTAAGTCCGTGTGGGTGACCAGGATCCCAACACGAGAGACGAACGCGAACTGCCGTTCCAGACGATTTTGTTTCATGAAAGAGGCTAATTCGTACCTAATGCCTGTGAACTGGAGGCTCACCAGAATAGCAGATGATGAAGTGAAACACTCCGAACATCGCCTTAACATCTAACTTTCTGCATTATCAAGGTTCTCATTAATGAGTTTGAGCATGCTTAAAGTAACAAACCGAGAAAGTAAAGTCACAGTTGTACGTTCCCATTTTTCGGCACGAAGATAGCAGACTGCCCCTGTCCACACGGTGGTTCATGAAGACTTCGGAGTTCCGAAAGGCATTGTCTTGATCTTTTTTTGTAATATGACGATAGTCGATTACTTGTTTCCTATCTAACACAGTGTGCACCCACAGTAAGTCAATGAAGCGATCGACTATTCATTTTGACGAGACCGGGTGCAAAAACAGCGAAATTCGAAGAAATTAAGCTACGCAATATAAATTAGGAGACTCAGCAAACCATGACCACAACTTATGTAGCCAAACTGTCAAACGGACAACTAATGTTGCGTTACAAATAGATGGGCGTCATAAACCTTGAGATGCGAAGTGTCCAACGTGATGGCATGTTTTTACGAAACAGGATTGTTAAAAATCTGGGTTTCCGGCGGATTTGTCAACAACAAAAATTGCATGTCATTATGTGGCATGTACCCTACTATCCGAGCTACGCAGCCACACCGGGAACTTAGAAATCTCACACTCGGACTTGGTCATCTACCAACCAAGTTGTCATATAACGTCCACGAAGTGATCCAGAGGACAAATCGATCCGATAAGAATACATGAAACGACGCAATCCCCCAACACTAGTTGGGTCTTAAAATTGTGCTACTAATTAGTAGTGTAACAGATTTGATAATTTTGCTGATCAAATACACATCTGACCTGGTGCTTGACCCAACACGAATGTTAAAACTGCATATTTGACATAAAAACACCCAAATGATCAGGCGCAAAGAGACGAGTAGGCAACAGCAGTAAAAACTGCTCGTCATGTTTCGGTAGGTTTGACATCCTTATGAGACTATGAAAGTTGTGAAGAATTGGTTCTGGTAGTGAACAGCTGTCTCGACGCCTTAGGGTTTTATCAGCACCACACATATTACGGAGTGAAACCCACAGCCCATGAGCAAGTGTCAGATTGCTAAACCGTCACGGAATGGTAATCCACACACTCACCCATTACATCACGGAGTCGCGCTCACCGGGCTCGCAAATAATCATAGTAAATTATTCTGCTTAGCTGTTGGGCGCTTGCTTTTGTCACAGACCCAGCCGCACACGGTTCCGACCTGTTGGCGTACCATATTCCATCAAACTTTGAGGGAGCATGCCTGATCGGCAAGTGTAGTTATTCAAACCGCACGACCTCCTTCACAAATGAGTATGAAAGCTACATTTTATACTAATTCCGAGTGACCATTGTAAGTCTGACAACCTACACAGCTCGCATATGAAGGAGGGCGCAAAGTTAGGAATGGGTGTCAAAAAGCATGAATACATTTTCAAACCTGACGACTAAACATTAGTGAAATACTGATCCTAAAGCTAGAGGAAAAAGGTGATGAAACTCGGAGTCAAGAAATTGTCATAATGGTGTTGAATACACGATAACGCTGAACAAGACTCATAACGTCTCAAGCTTAAGAAAGTGGCAATCTGAGCACTAACAGAATCCAATATCTTTAGTTACAGTTCTGCTACAAACTGAAAATAAAGTTTCCCGTTTATAGAAATACAGAATAAACACTAAAAAGAAAAATATGAATTCCCAGAAGCGATGTGTCCACACAAGGGACACTGCCGTCACATATTTGGTATTCGCTTCGCCTGGTCAGTTATTCGATAAAAATGCGTTGTTAATACGACTATCTTATCGGTTCTGAATTGCAGCAAGCGGAAACAGATCAACCTACAAACGAACAATATCTCAATTATCCGGCCTTGAGTCGTGCATCAAAGCCGGACGCACCGAGTGACCTGAACGCTATGCTGATATCCGCAGACGATCGGTGGTTTATCACATGGACTCCACCCGATTTGAACGAAATGACCGAAAACAAGGGGATACGCATTGATGGATACCGGGTGAGTGATTGATTTAGGGTAGCGCACTGAAAATGGAGACTGTTAGTCCTTCATGAGTTTATTTAGCTGCAGGAGTTGCAAAGCCGATTATGAAGCAGGCCGTTAGCTAGAATGTAAAGAATCAGTTACATACCATCTGGTCGATACAGCAACCAACAAGCGAGTGATTAGATTGTTTTTATTAAGCCGAATAGTTCATTGGACTTTATTAATGTGATCTGAATACCAAAACAACCAGTCACGTTGCCGACTTTGACAGATTACGGTGAACGGGCAAGAAATCAGGCGGGTGAGAACACCGCTGGTGACAAAAACGATACTGCAACTCCAGTCCACTCGAATGGCGAATGGATCTATACAAATTGGGGTGCAGACGGTGGGGATAAACGAAACATTTTCGGCAATGACAAACACACAACTGTACACATAAGACTAACAATTGTCACCAGCAAAATTTAAATTTTCCCTCAAATTTTATGGAGATGGGTCCAACGTCACACAAAATAATTAAAATACCCTTAAGGCTAGGGTTCGATATGTTAATCCAAATCCATCATCATCATAACAGCCATGAGCCTGACCAAAAGGTACTGTGCCTCGGGCCGCCGCTCACCTCAACAGTGACGTAGAATATCGTAGAAGAAAAAGTTACTGAGGAGGCTGGCCCAACATTTTTACACGTACTCGAAAATAAATCTTGCATGGTAAGTTACAGCTACAAAAATGCATGGACGAAAACACGCGCTCAGAGAAATAATTGGGCAGAGAATAAGTTACTAGTAACCAATCCAAAGTGTGGACAACTTGACAGTAGCTTTTCTCTCACATGAGGACCAGTATGTCTCACGACATACACATACTTTATGGTATAGAGACTGAGATATTTGTAGCCTTACTGCGAACCAGTACAGAAAACTGATGTAACTCGTCTTTGATGGGCCGCGCACTATAAAAATTATTACTATTAACTTGTAAACACTTTTGGAAATTGATTTTATGCAGTCATCACTACGATACTGAATCACAGAGGATATATCGTTGTGACGCCACCGCACCGTAGTCAAACAGTGACTGCCAGCCGACCACTTCGTAACCAGGAATGCAACTGATGCAAATGACACAAACCCTAAGTCGGTAACGGCCGGTGGCAGAAGCATCACGATATTTCACTTGGTAAATAGATGGCACTAATAGGGAATCAGCTCGTCAATAGTTAAAATGCACCAGGATGTTACGTTATGTATTGGCATGAGTCTCAAGTTGATGCACATCATGAAACAGAACAATGGTGATGATTGTGAAGGACACACATCAATAAATAGACAAACAATACAAAAGCGCTATAAAAAAAGACGCTCCATAGGAGAACAGCTACTAAGAAAAGGAAAAACAAGTGAAAGAAACAAGAAGAATTCAGAGGAATCGTGTGTATACACGCATATATCGAGAAACAGAGAGATACACAAGTGCAATTAAGAGTGCATGGTACAAAATTGTTCAGGGCTCA
This sequence comes from Paragonimus skrjabini miyazakii, assembly GCA_014338405.1. NCBI lineage: Eukaryota > Metazoa > Platyhelminthes > Trematoda > Plagiorchiida > Troglotrematidae > Paragonimus > Paragonimus skrjabini miyazakii. Next base: position 15,425 of record JTDE01005121.1, read on the forward strand.
TCGAAAGGAACACGCCCCACCAGATCGGGCAAACGTTTGGTCGCTTCCATCGACGGCTGTGATTTCGTCGGATAGCTGTTCAGAAGCTTAAGCGGCCCTAAAGGAATGTGGCTTGGCTGGGATGGAAGTGGACGGGAAACGAACGGAGGGGAGAAAGAAGCAACACGAGTAAGACAGAGTGAAGAGCGAAATCAACCTTAAGAACGTTTGCAGAATTGTTGCTGTATATAGGAGAGTAAACAGAAAGTCCGAGGAGACAGATGACGTTGGATTGAATTAGGATTAATAACTAACTTTGATAAATAGAACTCAGTGTAGACTGCCCGTTGTAGAAAGTCAAGTTGATACGAACGTCAGAAGGCAGCATAAAAATTCACGTTACCAATGGACATGAACAGGAGAGATGATAGGAGGACCAAATTGGTAACAATACAACACAGTATAAAAATCAAGTTTAACGAAATGAATATCTCCCAATTGTCAAGCGAAGACAGGTAAAAGATTATTTCCGAATGTAGGTAAAATGGAACCAAAAGTAAACAGTGCTACCAGGCAAATGCCACAGGCAGAATTAGCACAGTGCTAACTTGTAACATCACCAATACTGATGACTGAACTTGTTCTTATCGTAATATTGATGAAAGTTAGGCGTTTCAGCATGATTATTGCAAAATCAAAACACTCTACTACGACTGGTTTCGCCACAGGTTGGACAGAGATAGAAAAACATGGAAACGTTCAAGTAACATTAGAATGTAATGGGGATAAACAGTGTCTAGAGCATGATTAGCATTCTGTTCATCGGATACACTCGGGATTCTCGATCACCGTTCTTTTCAGACAGATACGGCAGCCAATGATCCGTTGCAAAATAACAACTTTCAGTTAAATGCTACGTGGCTTTTTATATCTCACCAGTCTGGATGGACACAGTCAATTTCCGGCTATCAGCTCATACCAGCTTCATGATGCTCACTGCCAAATCCACCAGTTATCTTACTCATCTCTCATAATTATTAAGCAACGCGTATGCTTTTGGATAGTAACAAGATTGATGGTTTCAATCTCATTTGAATTACCTCTACTCGACAAGTCCAAACAGTACTGAAACCGGTCACGGTGGAGTGTCTTCGCTTGAGCAGACGAACGATATGAATGATTTCGTAGTGATAACTCATTCCTGTGGATGAGGTCAGCACAGATTGACAGTCGACAGCATCGTAGAATATCCTAGAAGAAGGGAACTCTACTAAAAGGGTTTAAAATCGATAGAAGAAGTCTAAGCGAAAGATCCGTAAATGGTAGGAATGAAAGTACACTATTGACTGCGACACACTGCCATCTCAGACAGCCTTTCTAATCACCGATTTGAGTGACAGACAGGTTGCTAACACCTACCCACTTTACTCAACGGAACTTTCATATTTCCTAACTGCTTCGTTGTTTGATTGGTACGCAGTTTTACCCAACTGTTGATGGTCTCACTATATAATGCCCGGTACGGTGAACGTTCAGCTGACATGCGAAGTACGTGACCCAACCATCGCAGGCTGTTTAGCGTGATTAGATGACCAACCGATCGTGCATCACGAGCGTTCCGGAGTACGCATCCACGAACGGCCATACTGCTCACACGACCATCCCAGTTGATGTGGGCTAATTGGTGGAGATGACGATGGTCAAACACAACAAGTCTGTTTATTCTTCGTGAACAGGTCACGATTCCGAACCACAGAGCAAAACAGAACGCACACAAACATTACACACTTCCTTTTAGGGATAGCAGGATGTCTTTTCGAAGCCACAGATGATGCACGTGTGCATAGGCAACCCATGCCTTTGCTATCCTCGCTGATATCTCATCAGTAGTACTACAGGCTAACGAGAAAGTGCTACCCAAGTATTTGAAAGTCTTCACAATCCCAAGCGGATTACCTGCAATGAAGAACGTAGAAGTGGAAGTGCCCTAATCTTGAAGCAGCATTATGCACTTTGGAGGTGCGAAGTAATGTTTGCTCCACTGGACCTCAGTGAACAGTTGCTTATGCGTTATCAGATTCTATACATCAGAGTTGCATTGCTTAAATTGAAGCCAATAAAACGTTAACAAGTGGTGATCAACGCAAATTGTGATTACTGTCGTATGAGGACATTGCACAATAGGCAGGTAACGCTGTGCTAATCGCCGGACACTTTAGCTTAATAAAGCAAAAGCATATCTAGTCGAGTGCCCGTATTGTGAGCAGGGCTTCTGATGAGGGTAAACGGAATCTCATTTAAACTATGCAAGCTGATCAATCCAACCAATCATGGAGGTTCGGTTTGGGAATAAATGCCACGGAGTACAAAAGTGAATGTACACTGGGCGCAGATCAGCTTATTTAAACAACCACAACAGCGCATTTGTATGATATACGGTAGTAAGTGCATGCAGATGATTAATGGCAATTCCTGTGTCAGTGGAATAACGACGTGAAAGTAGCGTCCTTTTTAAAAAAGGCCGAACTCGAAACTCGATATTGATGCACGTTCGCTCACGTCAATCTCAACCCGAAGTACGAACAGACTTGACTGACAGAGGTGATCGATCCGTCAGCCAACAGCTGTCAGAAACGCTTCAGACGCGGCACCAACATAAGATTGGATGTGTTGTCCAGTCAAATGTATGAGCAGACTGAGGTGACACGAATCGACGCGTTCCCATTGGCGACAAAAAACGAACAAACTTAGCAAAAAACCCTGTAATCATAGTTAATGTAACATGGGACGGACTATTTCGATCTGTGTACTAGAAAGCTTGGTTAAGAATAGTATACGTCTCGTCACACGCTCATTGATACAGCAATCAAACAATAGTACAAACTCACGGTAGTCAGACCGAGATGATTCCGTTGCAAACTAGCAGGCGGGTTCATCAGATGAAACGAGGGGGTGAGCGTGTGATACGGAATACGACTGGGCTTGGGAATTTTGAGTTCATGAGTACTCGCATCCGAAGAGTGCGAATAATGGTTAGGCTCGTTTTCATCGAAAAACCTTGAAATTTCAATTGGTAGAAATTAAAAACAAATACTTGAGCGACCAACTAGGAAAATTATGGGTATAAATGGGAAGACTACGGGTTACCAAACTGGTATCCGACAACTAGTCGGTCATAATGGGCACAGTGTAAAGATTTCACAAAAACAACTCACCCAGTTACTTCCATCTCGTTGATATGCGGAGATAATTCAGGCTTCTCAGATGCACTGCAACTCAAATTGGGATCCGGTGAAGGGCAGAAGACACTCGACTGCTCTAGAAGAAACAAAATGGAGTATTGGCTTTTAAGTTTAGGGAAAACAGTGTTGTTGCCAAACGCAGGGTCCTTCTAATAAGTCAAAAAAACAATGCGTCGAATGTTATTGATCATGTATGAAGCACTCACAAGTACCAGATAGATAAGGTCTGACAACTGATGAACTGTGAATATCAGCGAATAGTAATCTAGAGATCTACGTCCGAGCAAGTCGAAGGAGGGGACCTAACCACTAAAAAAAATAGCTACGTCGACATTCAAGCATACAGCATCTAGGCGCCTACACCTTGCAAACAAATAACAGCATCCAATACGAATGTTAGTCATTGATTCTTCTACGGTTCAATGATACTTCGTGAGGTGAATGCCGTTCCCGTGGTTACGTTAAACGAAGGCCTTGTGTAGTGCAATAACTGAGCAAAAATGCTGGCTAACACGCTCAACTCAGTGGGTTGAAAAGCGATTGCAAGAGTATAAAGGAACGTGCGGTAATTTTGTTGCCTTAATTACAACCCAAACTAGTCGGCAGGAGTACCTGGAAGAATGGCGTTGCACATGTTATGTACAGAACAATAAACACCTTTTCCAGTTTAAGACGTTTTGATGTTACTTTAAGCTGTCCCAAGAGGGTTAACTGGGTTTCAACGTCGGACAGGGTCGCATGGCTAAAAAAAAAACAGGGATTGGTTGGCTCCTGCAGCGTGAGAAGAGGTGGTCCCGCCTGGTGCAAATAGTAAACCAAGTTAGCTTGCCTGGACTCAGTTACCTGGGGTATCTTAAATTGGAAAAGAGTGATTTATTGGCAGTTCTGCGGGTACCAAAAATGAGGAAACACAGCAAATAGATAAACACAATTATTGATAAGTATACACTACTGATAATGTGTAGGCAGTAATTATGCAACCCGAATAAAGGAACATATTACAGAAAAATTGGACGAAACTACCCTTTCCATTGTAGATTATCCGGATGGAGTTTTTTCGTGTTTCGGTTTCAAGTTTAGTTACCACGATGGGTGCCGCTGATTCAGAATAAGCAAACTACGCTGATGCAGTGGGACAGAACAGAAACGGAAACACTGTACGGAGATAACAACGCTGTGTCAGGGACTACACGGACGAGTCTCCTAACCGATTCGGATAAGCAGAAGTTGACTGGAACTGGCCGATTCACACGCGGAACAATCGGTTGGAATGTCAAGTCTCAGCCAGTGTGTCAATCAGCGTACGCTGACTTGCCTCAGTTACGCGACCTAGGCTTTCGCGCGGTATTGGCACTCCAGTGAGATGTATCCGTCTCCATTTTCTGTCCCACTGAATATTGCTGAGCTTTGACTACCTTGTAGATATGGAACACCAAAGAAATCTCCTGAGATAACCTGAACTGACATCGAAACGTGAAAAAGTATCAAGGAGACAAAAAAACGTTATCCTAACATTATATGGTGGAGCAAATAAGTTAACGTTTTCAAGAACATCCTGGTGAGTGGAAACAAGTGATTAGATGAGTGGCTGTAGCACAGTCACTGAGAAAATGCAGCGATACATACAAGGCGTACGGGTGTTGGCAAAGGAAGTCTATTTATCAAATAAATATATGAACCATACATAATTGGTAAACATAATGCAGTATAGTTTAAAAGTGTAATGGGTATCAAAAAGGTGCGACTGAAAAATTTACCGTGTTCATTGACCTCATTCTCAGCTGTGGAAGAAGCAAGTACAGGCGAATTTCGGGAGGTAGTCGTTATCTGGTCTCTTTCAATGACCACCAGCTCCTCCGTTTCGTTGGGACAAATGTCTCCTTCTTCCAGATAAGAAAGGTCTACTTTCGCTTGACACTCATTCAAAGTTCTGAGAATATCCATGGTTTCCTGCATGAAGTAGCAGCGTTCGACAAATTTCGACAGACAGTCATCCAGAAAAAGAAGAGATGAGCTGAATTTGAAAGAGAATTGATAACTTTGAGATTGTATTAGACTAGATGTGCTATAAAGAGTGAGAACTAGTCCGAAACCAAATACAATACATCCATACACACAATATGTTTAGTAAAATAACTGGTTGAAGATAGTTAATTATACGTAACCAGCCGAGGTGCAAACGTAGTGCTATTCAGCAGGCAACACGGGTGGTTAACCTAGCCTGATAGTAACCTGCCTTAAATCGCTGCAATAGTGGAAGGGAATATTTTCGAAGACATTTTTACCAAAAAGGTTCGTGAAATATGAGTAATTGACAGAATTAGGGCCACCGCAAGCACGTGACTGACTTTGGATGTCACCAACATCAGATATCCAAAATAGCTAGTTCCCTTCAAAAATTTGAACAGAGCTGTCCAAACACACAGTGGTAAGGGCACTTGTTTCATACTGATTTATCAATACCAAATGTACAATAAAATGAACTCGTTTTTTAGATCAAATAACTGAGGGAATAATTAGTTAAGTAGTTGGTTAGGAAAGGTCACTAAGTCCAGGACAAGATCGGGTTCACACAAGTCTGGCAAGAATCGATTAATTACGGCCGCCTCAATAAACCGCAAGACTCGTTAATTAGAACAACGTAATACGATTCTGAATATACAAACTTCAAGGAAAACGTGACCATGGTCAAAAGATACACAGAATGTGCACACCAGTTGTTTGAGTGCTTCAACGATGTTTTTGTCCTCTGTTAACACAGAATTCTGCAGCCACTTAAGCAACTGTTCCTCTACTCCGGATTCCATGCACCTATCGGTTTTGCCCAGGCAGTTACATCTAAGCTGATAGACACTACGTAAAGTAGCACTAATAGGCTGATCTCACGTCAGTGAAAGCACTGGTAGTTTCTGGGTTCGAGCGAGTGCACATGGCTCAGTTGAAGAAAACGTTCGCCTAACTGAATTTACTCATCTTCACGTTTGATGCACAGTTCGATCACCCATGAAAGACAGTTCTATGTAAACTGTCTTTTGTTCCGCAATGGTCATCCCTTCAGATGTAGGTTTTGGTCTACTTCGTCCGGCTATGAACCTTCTGGAGGAACCGTTAGATCATAGTACGGGCGAGACCAACTCCAGTTCCTTCACAAGACTGTCTTATGTGCAGATCCGCATTGCTCGTTTATACTGGACTGGCGTGAAGCTACTGAAGTTCACGTATTGACAGGGCCAGCTGGATCTCTTATAGACAGTTCTTTTAATAAAGCCATCATTCCGGAGACTGATGAGTATATTCGGAAACGACAAGCAATCGTTGATCTGGAATTCGCGTGTTACATGCTAGCCAGGACGAGAAGTAGCTGCGCGTCGTACTGGGGTATCTGTTATCCGTTAAATGGTCGAAACATTGGTGTCGTCGAGATGGCGTTTTCAGTACGACAAATTTGTAATGTCCGCGACTAATTCTTGCTCAGCAGGATGGGCTCTAGTGGAGTTTTTATGGTTACTCCTCCGGTTTATGAGTAGTATACTAGTCACAAGCGACTTCAAGAGCAACAGGGTAAGCCTCAACGCCACGAAGACGACGGGCCAGAAGCGACTATCGGTATAGTATGTATGCGCATTGGGGGAAGTGCCACCAGGGCGAATGACAACGTACTGCTATCCAATCTGTGTGAATGCGTGTCAGCCGTGCATATGAGTGTACGTGTTCGTGGTCCCATGTACGGGAGTTCGCGCAATAAACTAATTTGCAGACCAAGCGTCTTTTGCGGTTACAACACTCCTGTTTTGCGGAACAGTCGAGGGAGAAAACGGAAGCTGACATTTCCAATGCACAACAGCAAGGTTTCCCCCAGAGTACCATTCGAGAGAGGCAAAACAACAATTCATTCCAAGCAGCACCTCGAGCTGGCTGCACGGTGTAGGAGTATGCAAGCCACACAGGAATCCATATTGGACATTACTTTTAATCCCGACCGAGCAGGCAACACCAACCCAATTCACCTAGTTGAACGGTCAGAGTTTTCATAGTTCGTGGTAAGTAATGTCACTGCCTGAGCATTTAGTAGTTTCATTCAACCTTTTGCGATCTGGCCGAATAACACTGCCGTAAACACGCAAATGGTGTATGGAGTACGTGATCCAACAGTTGTGGGTTACGTAGAGGCGTCATCTGACCAACCAATCGCGTATTTGACATAAATGCCGACGAACAGTTGCGTTGCCTATACCATCATTCCACGTGGCTAGGGCTAACTGACAGCGACAACGATGGCCAAACACAGTAGGTTTGATCACACCTTCATAAAGAACGGACCGCGTTTCCGAACCATAGAGCAGAAAGGATTGAACATCGGCACCATATACTCGTTGATCAGATTAGCGTCGAAAATAAACCCTGTACCAAGACCACCGGATTATCGAGTCGTACTCTGTAGCATGTCAGCATGGCAAAGCCGAACGGGCGAACCCCCTTTGAAGTTATGAAGACGAGTGACAATTACCTATAAACTCCTTCCTTGTTCACACAACAATTGATCTACTTAAGTTCACATATCTCTCTGAGATCCCCTTACAAACAACAGGGTTCCCGAGGGTTTTACGGACAAATGAATTGAAGGTGGCACTCAGATATTTACAAGGTCAAAATGTAATCAATGCTTTCCTAACCAGAAAGGAATCATGCCATATACAGACACCACAGTCTGAGTACTTCAATATAGATAGCAGTGCGACATATAATCCTATGGACGTAACTATTTTACGTCTGGCCGCCCCCTCAACCAGTCTGATATGGGTGTCCGAGAGGACAGAAAGCCTAATCAGTGTGATCCATTGATTAAGTGCAATGTGCAGGCGTCAGAAGAAGTGAGTAGGTTACCGGAGTGACAAAAATAAAGAACGCTGATAAAAAAACGCTTGACACAATAAACGCCGGATGGCTAAGTCACAACGTAATGGTAGATTTTTGAGTAAACAGTAAGAACGGAGATTGAAAAGAAAATCGATTTGTCCACACTAACTGAATGAATTTTGACGCTTTTCAAAAACCATCGTAAATAATCAACACCCAGACGAGATTGGCAAAGCGCAAGTGGTAGTAAAGCAAAGGTCAGACTGAGAAGGCTTGAGAGGGAATTTCTCATTCGACAAGCATTCCAATTCGAAAGATCAATCGAATGCTCCCAGACAAGCTAGTTTGAAAAGCAGAACGTTATAATTTAAATAAAACTCAATCGCAAAAATCTATCAAGAGAGAAACCACCACGATGCGTCCAGTATCCGTTAATCAACCAAAATTCTCAAACGTGTGCTCACTCGAATGACTCCATCAAACGATTCAGATCGCTCAAGTCAACAGCGAACGGCACCCAGAAGCGATGATCGTAGAGCTGCATGAAATGAAAGTAATGCAAGAAACGAGGTTGATTCGAACTGAGTGGCGGAAGCAAAGAATAGACAGATTGGGCGGTCGTTCAATGGAAGTTCAACTACCCGCACAGTAAAAACAAACATTCAGGTTTGTTAGTTCGAAAATGAATAATCCAAACAATCCCCCATCAGACCAAGCACAGAAGAGTCAATGGAGGTAAACAATGTGTGGAGCCACGATTTTAACTCTGAAATTCAATGGCACTTGTAACGTTTAGTGCTAAAGTGACAGCGAGGAAAACATGCCGACAAGAAAAAACGAACCAGTCATGGAAAAGTTCTGACCAAACGAAGGATTAGGACTGTTGACCAATTGTTTCCCAGCTGGCTAAGTTTGGTAAGAAATCGACATGCGTGTATTTGGATAACGCTTTGTTCACAACGGTGGAGCTTCTTTAGACGAAGTAAATGTGTCACCTAATCATTGGCTAACTTGGACAAGTGGAACATACAGATAGTAACGAACAAGGTCGAAAATAACGACTAAAAGTCACATCAGGTCCCTCTGTAAAGCGAAGTTTGAAAAGTTTACAGTTTTATAACCGAGGACAATGTGGAGGGTTAAACCGACTGTGAGGCCAAATTGATTCCTTGGCCATATCAGTAAACGGTCAAATGCATGACATCTTCAATTTATTGACCTCGTTCAGGTTATTCGCGATAAGCCCTTCACTCCTTTCACACAATGAAAATTGATTATCCGTTCAACGTATCCACCGTACCTAGGTAACGTCATAACGGAGTTCAACAGCTAACCGCTCAGCGAGTAGGTTCTTCTTCGCTTACGATCACATGCAACTGGTCCCTATCTTAAAGAAGTAATCGCTGACTTATTTCGATAAGTAGATGTGCCAGTGAAGAAAACGAAATTGTTTGTTGAGAAAGCATCCTGATACGAATTTACTTGTATAGATGGTTAAAAATGTAATGCATACTTAACCCAAAGAAACGCCTCGGTGACGGAGTAAACGCCAGTTACAAAAAAAGTATATTTCAATCATCAATGATCATCATCATCATCATAGACAGCAATACATCAGTGGTTCACACTGATGCTTAACTACCACAATGATAGAACGCATGTGCACAAACTTGATTTTCAATTTCCGGCAACAGTGTTCCAGTGAATTCCAGAAGGCGTTCGAAATAGGAACGTTCCTGTCGCACAGTCACATCGAGTATCTGCTGCATTACAGTGACAGCACCGGAATTGGCTCGCGAGACAGAGCTGGATCGTCGATCTCCAGAATACCCTTCCGAACTCTTAGGCGTGTTTAATCCAGTGAGACACGGAAGTGCGAGCTAAAACAATGACAAAAGGTAGAAAACCATTGTTGACAGTGGACGATTAACAATGAGGGCTAAACATAAGAATAGGATACAACTGGATCGACTAAAGTGTAACATGTGAAGAAACATGCAAAAAGTTATTTGGGTACACAATCTTTCCCGGAAGGTTGAACTAGACATTCCGTCTACTGCAAACCAATATGGACGGGGCAATACTTACGTTTAACAAACTTTCAGTCAACGCAACATAAGAGGGCGCTCGTTAAAACTGTTTTATCGGGTCAGCCTTATTTTTTTTAGCTGAAGCACTCTGTGTGTGAGAAACTAGAATTGTTGGCAAAAACATTACGGTAGAACGAATGCCTATTGAATTCTATGGTGCCATTGTAAAAAAACCTTCCCAATTGTTAGGCACATTAACCGCATCAAAAAATCTGCATTTATCAGGCTGCTATACAAAGGTACCGTGGTCTTCGAGCAGACCTGCCTGAAAATAAATGCGGCAATCAAACGAACATACCACGCTGTCTCTCTGTGATTACTAGTCACCACACAATAGAAACCATTGTCACCTACGAAGGTGGTCAAATCAATTCTCATTGGATTTCTTATTTCGAATGTAGCCATAGTGTCTGTCACGTAAGAAGAGCCCGAAGGAATTTAACCACTTGAATGGTAAAGCATATTCCCAAGTGACTAGTTGGACGAATCTCAGGACAACGAATGGATATTCTGGCCCGCGACCGATAACTCGTCACTTGATCAGAAGCGGGCATAGTATAAACCCATCTAACTGCTTCACAATTTTATTACCTAACCAAAGTTCACGTCTGTTGAAGTTGATCGAACTAATCATGCGTCTAAAACCGAGTTTATGGATTCAAAGACAAATTACTGTAGTATTGAAGTTATTTTGGTTTTTATTGATTGTATTACATCATTTACCACCTTAGTTCTGTTTGTTGTTCTGGTTTAGTATGATGTAATCGGTTTGTTGTACATTGCGCAAAGCCCGTTTGTGGCTGATGAGAATGCAACTAACGATACCATTTCACAGTTTTCGTTTTCCATTTTATTTCAAATAAATTATACTAAGAATGACCACCAAACCTAAGCAATGGAAGCAATATGCACCAGCCATGCAGCTGAATGTGACAGTCAGTGATGTTTAACTGTCATACAACAATGAAAAGAAGAGGGTCTATATTTTTTAAAAAAAGTGCAGGAACGGGATTAAATTTTTAACAAAATCCTTGTCTAGACTCAATGGTGAAACAGCTAGGCATTAAATCTAGAACACAACACAACCAATTAGATGAGGGGGATTAAGACGGCATTCGAGAGACAGATTCAATGTGGCTGTTCACTGTCGGGTTAAATAATTGCACATGCTTCACAGAAAACTTTCCAATAAGCCATTTCTTCCAACGCTACAAACCACAAATTTGGCAAAGAATGACCCAATTTCGAAGAACCCGACAACATCGGTTAACCTACTGGTGTCTGTCTTTAGTCCTCAAACGCTGAAATTTTTATCTATTCCGACTCTTCCGCTAATCGAGTTGGATTTAATCAAAAGGTGCACGGCATAACAGACGACCAGTTGATGTCTATACTGCATGGTCCAATCACTAGTTTGTGCATCCCTAAATGTTGAAAAAGCAGACTTGTCTGAACTTCGTTATCAAAATTCTACTTCCAACAACATCGCTGCTTGTCCGCTGATACAACCCGATATGGACTACTGATCACCAAGCATTTAGAGAAGATACACACCAACAACTTCAAAGGACCGTGTTTCTCGGTTGTACTGCAGTACTGTACTTACGGTTGCCTTATGTAAGCGACCCATAAGATTCAGATTGACACCCATCTGTCCCAGAGATGACGTGGATTGACGACAACCATTCCAGATGTAGAGATATGGGTCTTTACTCATGTCCACATCACTGCTCATACGGCCTCTTAAATACAAAAAACTAACCAACAACCTCCATAACCTCATTACTTAATATTAAATCGATGTAATCGCAGCAGCCCCGCAGGGGTATAAAGCGCGTTCCGGAGTAGTTGGTATGGAGCGTGATAGTGTCTGGTGTTACTTGTACTGCTTGCAACTTATCAAACAACAAAACGTTGTCATCAACATAGACAGCAAGACATCAGTGGCTTATGTGGATACATAACTACTAAACAACTATGGGAAGAACGAGCCCTGGTTAGGAAATAAAAGAAAAGGATGCGACTTGATTAATAAAAAAACAACCTTGCGAACAACTGACCAAACTATAATCGACAATAAGATCATGTCAGTGTCCCGTGTCATTAATTGCAATTACTTTACAGACAACCTGGATGAACAACATTGGCACCACTGAGGCCTATTAACCTTCATCTCTTTTAAAGCCTCAATCCAACGGCTGAGTTGTAAGGGTACCAGCCCGGGAGACGAACCTGACCTACCTCACTATGGGTGCCCCATAGTGACTTCAGTTCTCTACTTTCGGTCATCATCTGTCCACCTTGCACTTTGTGACGGTCGGGTGCAGTGTCGGTGGAGAGTGCCCGATATGGAAGACGAGCAGTTAGCATCCTCAGTACATGGCTTGAACACCTACGCTAGTATGTACTTGAAAAGTAAGTGGATAGACTCGTTTGAAATTCACTATCAAGTACTGGCTTCCTAACCACTTCATTGCTTATAAGTTGCTGCCACCCGATGAGAGCGGTCGAACACAAACATTGATGGCCGAATATCTTAAGTCAGTGCACGGTTTCTACTCTCATCATCATCATCACAACCATGAGCCTGACCAAAAGGTACTGTGGCTCGGGCCGCCGCTCACCTCAACAATGACGTGGAATATCTTAGAAGAAAACGTTACTAAGAAGATTGAAGATTATTAAAACAAGACTAAGTGAAAGAACTAGAAATGGTATGGATACAGGTACGCCATTGACTGCGACACATAGCCATCTCGGATAGCGTCTCTAACCAGCGGTCAGAGTGATCACGAGAACTCCATCCAGGCAGGCGACACCTACCCACTTTG
>JTDE01005121.1:28738-39395 GCA_014338405.1 Paragonimus skrjabini miyazakii
GAACCATAAAGCAAAATGGAACGTACACAGGCATTATATACCCTCCCTTTCAGCGACAACCGGACGTCTTTTCGACGCCACAGATGACGCAGTTTGGCAAAGGCGACTCGTGCCTTTGCGATCCTCGCTGAGTGCATATCCCCAGCCAAGATGACTATATCATAATTAGATGCCGAGTTACGGAGAGAATTGTCAATGCAGACAGCCGGGGCATAAATGAGACAAAAGATTCTCGCAGATTTGACGTTTAGAACTGTTCTCAACAGGGTCTTCCAAAAGAACTGCACAGAATCTATAGGTAACGAGGATCTAATCTAGCAATATAGTTACGCCCGTTGTGAGCACTATGTCTAATTCAATTTGAGCAACGGCGTCATCCTTGGGATTATCTGAAGTATACGACCAGTGTGGGTGTCGTCGGTTCAACATACTGACTACCGTCTTAGATTCATCTCTCTGAGATATGCTAGATGTCGACTGCCAACGAGCTTGCTGTCCAACCGAGGGCGGTTTATCGACTAGTCGCTTTTAGAGTGCGAAAGCAGCAAACGCTTACGTTGTTTGTGGATACATGGTAGATGTGAGTAGGGAACTGGAGACTGAGTCATATGAGATGGAACCTACTGAGAGAGTTTGACCATGACTAGCTATCTATCGTGGCAATTGTAAAACTACAGTAAACAGGGGGTTGGTAAGGGTCTAGGAGTTAACTTGGACGGAACAGTGTAGGAGGGATTAGCAGTGGCAGGTTTCCGACTAACGCCTCTGCTCTGTGCAGCACAAAAGGGGGACCAGCATGGAATAGAAATGCGATTTTTAAAAACTGACAGACCAAGAGACTGTAGTTCGTCGGACCCTTACATATTGTATTGCTAACAAACAGTTCGACAGATCTGGTAATTTAGAAGCGACCCAATTGTTAAAAGTCACAGTCTTAGGCTGGATTAGAACCAGCGACAAAACCCGCATGCCCAAAGACGAAGAGCGCCCTATTGTCGGAACTACTAAGCTATACCAGAAGCTCGGAAATCGCACACTTGGGCCCCATTACCTACTTGTCCCACTGTCTCATACGAAATCCACCAAGTGATCCGAAGATTGACTACATCGGCAGGATTTCTCAAATAGTTCACGCTGAAATCCACCAACGCCATTGTTGAGCAATGAAATTGTATTACAAATATGCATTGACCTATCTGGCATGAATGACTACGTCGGTGGGACTATCAAACCACCCAGCTTAAGCCAGTGAATCAGTAGGATGCGTAAGCCATCACATCGAGTCAGAGTCCGTGACGGTCGCAAGTATGACGCATGAGCCGTACCTCTGAGCATTATGGATCGGGGTGCCGTTAACCCTAACAGTAGCCAACAAAATAGCAAGGTGACAAGTAAGTATAAACAAACGGAGGGAAGATAAGCAAGTGATAGACAGTAACGAAGATGAATCAAAAAGGTCAAGGATGCAGGTTAGCTATTGACTACAACATACTGCCAGGTTCGAGAGCGTTTCTGTTCAGCCATGGAGGGTCACACTCGTTAACCTCGATTAGCGGGATAGCCAAGATTACCATTGTCAATGACCATTCTATCGTCGAACTATCCACAGATTTCCTCTGACGGTCAACAGTCGTAATGAATAACGCGCGGTGCGACAGACGCCTCACCGACAGGCAGGGTGCCTGACCGAGCCATCATGGGTTAGACGCACTCTTCACCTCGGCTATCGACCACGAACTTGTGCTGACAGAATGAATTGTTGCCCAAAGAATCAGCAGACTTAGCACAAGCTAACTTACAGTAACAACTGTAATCGAATGCAAACGGCTTGTAAGCATGCTCCATATAAATCGGCAGAGCAGATGATCCGTAAAAAAAATCGGGCACATATACATACCGACAAACTTCCTGTTGATCGATAGCCGAATTTTATTGCAACGCCACAGACGAAGGAGATTACCAAACGCACTACATGTTCTAGTTATGTTCGTAGACAGTTCATCAATTCAGACAACCTCAAACCACTTTTGCACGGAACTGAAGAAAGGTATAAACTTGGAACAAAAATTGAAACTCAAAGGCCATTTCTATTTCTGACGAGAGATCGTTGGGAATGTTGTAATCCAACAATTCATTGTTCACATCTGAATAAGCTGACTCAGATCAGTTGAATTGCTCTTCAAAGTGATCAGCCAATCTATCAAATCCTCACGACAGGCTGTAAAACCGTGAGCTATATGTTGCACATATAGTCTTACTAACTGCTTCTCGACAGTCACTGCAACCGCAAAGCAGGAAAAATGGCACTCGGATAATCACAGATAAAAATCCTTTTTCGCTTCCTGAATAATCCGTTCGGTCTGTGCACCATATCAGCGGTCGCTGTAGTGTCAAGAAAAACCACAGAACATAAGGTTCCCCTAATCCGCAAAAAAGGTTTTCAAGTCTCATACCATAAGATGTTTGCTACTATGAGATACTAAACCACATTTGAGAGGGGAACAAGAAAATGCCGGATTGCAGAAGAATCGAGATAACTGGAGATCAGATCTGTAAACGTGTGGATGAAGTAGTCGAGCGTTGTATGCACTGAGCTACCCAAGGGTTGAATACCAAGAACATCGAGGAAACGATTTGGGTTCGAACCAAACGAAACCATCAACATTGATGGTTGAATGGACAGCTGTGGAGATGAAATCTCTAAGACTTCTCAGTTGCTTGAGAAAACAGATAATACGAGGTTTGGGTATAACACCACCGGTTAACCTGCACGCTTCTACGTAAGAATAGTAGCTAAACCTTTAGGTTGTTCACATATTTGGAACGAGTGAGCGTGAACAAAATGCTTGTATTACAATGAGTGGTGCAGTCTGTCTTAGTAGTAGTTAATACCATCACCGTCACCACTTTCAGCACTAAGCCGTACTCGAGCACAGGTCACATTAAACCTAGTCAGGAATTCGTCAATTCTACATTGACCATTGTCTTGCTCGTAACCAAGACATAGGCATGCATTTGTGGTGAAGATGGTAGTGATGAAGAAAACGTCAAGGAACTGGTTGAAACGGGCATGCCAAAAACAAAAATATCCCAAAGGGTCAGTTCGAGTTAACAAAGAGGACAGAGGTGATATGAACAGCGGATCAGACAAATCCAAGCGTTCAAGGACTTACTTTTGTCGGGGTTGTATTTAGAGCGAAATCCGGTATCTCAGATTCTAGAGAACACATCCTAACGAGTATCGAGCAAGAAATGAAGGTGAAACACGGTAGGCAGGAAAAGTAAATATATGGAAAATTCTGGTCATAAAAAATGTGCTAGAGACGTGCAAGTACATAAACGGTGAGATAAGCGATATCTACTCAAAAGAATGGAAAATAAACTACTACGATGAGAATATATAACAAGTAGATTAGCAACGGTGATAGGAGTATCGCAATTTCGAAATCATGCCTGCTACTATGAGTCATTATACAAGTTATCCGGGGAAGAATAACGATCTACTTTCGGATAAAGCTCCAGAAACGATGTCGACAGAACAACTGAACATGGTTGTTAACACAGTTCGAAAGAATGTAATAAAAAAAACTGATGATATTCTAGCAGTTGAACATTGAGGCTCTTAGTTACCGAACTCTTTGCACTGATTGCATAGAAACCTCGAGAATCATTACCTTCGTAACCAGAAATAACAACACACCAGTGGTTCTTTACTGATGCTTAACCGCCATGAAATGGAGAAAAAGAATACATCTGCTGGATGGCTTTGCAATCCATAGGGTCTGATCGATAATCCATATACCAATAGTGAGGTCTTAAAGTAGCAATCTACGCCTTCATAAGAGCGGAGGCTAGTTACCACTCAGCTAAGTCGAACTAAAATACCGTTCAACAATTTGGTAAGAACCATGCTAGTCTACTTATCAACAAACCAAGTTCATTGTATTTAAGATAAAAAGCAGCACAAGAACGAACATACAAAATCTTCTCACAACGGATAACATTTTCAACGCGAAAAAGATTGTTTGCAGATACTTATCAAAAGGAAATTAATATACCTCAAACTCGTTCAAATGTTAGTTTACCTGTCACGTAATTCGGCTAGACGAGTCCTTTGTAAATCCAACCAAGAGAGTCGCTTTCGTCGGACATATCTTGAGAACAAGTAACAATGAACCACCATCCAACACATACAAAGAATAATCCCCATAGACACAGATATTACCGTGAGAGGCAGTCGCAGGGACAGTCCTGAAATAAGAAGCCATGCACGTTTAGACGCATTTCACTCAAATAAAAGTCATTTACCAGTGGTTAGCGACTCATTTATCACCGGTAAAACTGAAGAGACAACTAAGTCAAGAGAAATGAAAAAGAAAAATAGTGTCCATCTGAAAACAACATCCCAGATTAAACTAATAGCCAGGAGGTACAAGCAAGTGTGAAATCAATCGGTATCATGACATTCAGATCACCCGAATAAAGGGTATTACTACCACTAACAGTAAATGGACGGTTGGATAAAAAGCGAACAGACTGATTTTCAGCACTGTATTTTAACGTACGCGTACACAGCGGGACATTCACTCATTCAGAGCAAACCAAGCAATTTTTGTTTGCTTCTAGATACCGACTCGATAATGCGGTGGATAGTAAATAATTCATCCAGTCACAAGACAAGGCTACCGGGTCCAGAATGTTGAGGGATAAAGACTGGAAAACGAGACAATCCACATGAATATTGCAGGCGCTTCAGGAAGATGGATGAAGGCTTATCTATATACAGATCCAAAGATGGCATGAACGTCTCCACAGTACAGGAGGGTTAGATCCATACATCAACCATTAACTGGTCCACCAAAGGAGATGGTCTGGTTTGCCTTGGTCAAACTGTCAATAGCTCAAGCACCGAGGGCTTATTGCATACACATTCGTTGTCTAGCCAAAATGATCGAATACCCTTAGAGGACGATATGTTGACTTATTAGAGCAACCTTGCATAAACGTACAAGTTGTTTCACAGTATCGATGCGATTTAAAAACAGAACACCATTGGGGAGACTTTGATTGGAGGGTTTTCATGATTACGGAACGACAGATTTCACGTCTGAAAAGAGTGCCTTCGAAACTATGGAAGCAGATAAAACAAGAACGCAACGCGAAGTTTATAAACAACATGTAAGCCAGAGTCAGTGCGACAGTTCACATCAACGATGGAAACCTCGATATGAAGATAAAAGAACGAAAACATCAATCTTTTCTAACCTAATAGTGAAGGGTGTAAAGTCAGGCGAAGTTGTGAGGAACACGTATGCCCTCGTGTGAAAATCAGCAAGTAGATAAATAACCCGCATTTGACAAAGACCACTCAGGGGAGTTTGTGTACATGCGTAAAGCGCAGTGAGTCCATGTCTGGTTCCCGTCGGCTAAGCACTGCAAATTACCCAGTTCACTTTTTACTTAACAGTGCACCGCCGATTGGTCAGTGAAGATAACAGATTGATAGTTTTTATGTTTTCGCAATTGCTGGTCAAATAGGATCAGACAGCAGTATCAATCTGATCGGTCGCGGACAGCTAATATCACCGCCATACATTTTAAGCAACAGTGTAAAAATGCACCACCACTCCCGCTTGAATAGTTGGCACCGATGCTGTTCGCTTTTTCTCATCGCAACCAGTTTCAGTTTTTTTGACAATAAGCCACTTTGGAATAACACCGATTGAAATGTTGTTATTTCGGTTGTGGATCAGTAGGACAGATTTGTGTACAGCTAAGCAACAATCAAACACACGACATCGAAAAGTTCAAAAGCACCCGTGCGGAGTCACGGTATCGTTATGCCAAATGGGTCAGTTAGAGGTGGACATCATATCAAACTCAAAGGAGAAATAGCAGGTTGTAGGTAGGTTTTGGCGAGTAAGCGAGGCCACTGGATTGCCTAAGTGTTTAGGCTTTCACAAGTCATACTTTGATAATGGTGTTGATGAACACGGAACAAGGGCCATCACTGCTACAGAGGACTAACTCTTGCGGTCGTTAGTTGTAACAAGCCCAAAAGTTAAGCAGAACACGTCACAAGCTTCACTTTCCAGGACAACACGTTGTGGTGGAAATAAACGTTGTTCATTGTCAGGGGTAGAGCGGGCCATGTACTGCTTCTGATGACTTAGATGAGGGCTCTTCAAACATCACCACAGTAAGGCCATATTGTATATTCATAACATTTCTGCTGGTTACAACAAAGAACCACTTGTACAAATGAATAAACAAACTACATTTTACTGGTGAGTAGTAGGGGATTTTGACTTTCATATCGATTGAACATCACTTACAACTGATCGCAGCTGTCACATTCCCATAGACTTTCCAGTCGGCCCCTTTCGAAAAGACTGGAAATTCTATGGGAATGCGACAGCTGCGACTAATTGTGGATGATGTTTAATCTATATGAAAAATTCATTTTGATAATTTTCAGGAAACCGGCATAATGTGATCCAGAACAAAATGGAAAGTTGACGATTACTTCGATAGGATGCTGGGAAATAATTTATAATCAATATGAACATCAAAATGTGTCGAAAGTTATCTGAAAAAGGAATCACCGATCTGACTAGAGGTGACAACGTCAAGCCAGAAACATTGATTGTACAACCAAATACCACTACGAACACAGAAAGAAGTAACAAACAAAAAATTTACTAATATTACTTTTTTCTGCATGACAAAAAGCGAAAACGGATGCAAAACAGAAAATAAAACCTTTCGTAAGAGAAAAACTGAAGATCTGTCACAACTCGTGAATTGCAAACGTATGAGCCAGATCAATGAGAACATTGAAATTGTTCTTCATTTTTAAATGACCGCTGAATTAAGTTTTCGAGCGTACAAAGCCAATTATAGAGATGGATTTGAATGCTCATCAGGTAAATTTGTTACAGAGCTGAATGTGACATACATCCCCTTCATAAATGTTTGTTAACAAATGTCAGTTGTGTCAAAAACCACTGCCCATAGCAGTCGAAACGTCGGAAATAAACGAGTTGATAACTACTTTATCGAATTTAACATTTCTAATACAATATATATACATATTTCACGACGCTGCGGGACGGAGAAAGGAGACACCCGACTTAGGCTATTCGACAGATAAGTTACGTCACCTGTGCGCTCGAACACTTACCAACTATCTGTCTTGCCATATCCCTATGAACATCGTTCTATACTGATCTACTTGACAAACCAAGCGGCTGCTGCAGGCACTTAATCTATTCGCCACAATATATAGTCTAACTTGCTGTACACCCTTTGGAATTACAGGATGCAGCAATTACCAATGAAATAACTGAAGTGTCCTCAGATTACTTTTCAATCGATTAAAACGTTTTATGATATTCACCCTTAAACTGACACTTCAAGACCGATTTCGTTCTCGTGATGGTTTATCAGGTAGAAACAACTTGACAATGTGAGATGGACTGTGTCCACTTAAACTAACGGTATCCGAGTAAGCTATATGCCGGTTATACTAACTGCATCATCATAAGTGATATTCATAGAACAGGTGCCCAAGCAGATTAGACCTCTGGCTTCTAAATGGAAGGACTCCAAGCCCCAACTTAATTCGATTAGTTCAAAAACGAGTCAGCCGTGAAGTGTCAGTTTGAGGATAAGTATCATGAAATACTACAATCACTACTTCGTATCCTTGTGTCCGCAGCCCGTGCGAAACTGACAACCCACGGTGGACTGTACTCGTACCCACTAACGAGGTATGGAAAAGTTGCACAGCATTCACAGTATAATTGCTTGCTTTCTTCGCAATGCGTCTTGAAGCATCAGCACTTACTTAGTCCATCTACCAAAGGGATGCATACCACGCTGAACAAGGTGAATGACCGGGTTAGTCTGTATGGAATGCGCTTCGCACTTTCAAAATGCAAAGTGCTGCTTCAAGATTGGGGCATTTCCACTTCTACGTTCTTCATTGCAGGTAATCCGCTGGAGATTGTGAAGACTTTCAAATACTACTGATGAGATATCAGCGAGGATAGCAAAGGCATGGGTTGCCTATGGACACGTGCATCATCTGTGGCTCCGGAAAAAAAATCCTGCTATCCCTAAAAGGAAGTGTGTAATGTTTGTGTGCGTTCTGTTTTGCTCTGTGGTTCGGAATCGTGACCTGTTCACGAAGAATAAACAGACTTGTTGTGTTTGACCATCGTTATCTCCACCAATTAGCCCACATCAACTGGGATGATCGCGTGAGCAATATGGCCGTTCGTGGATGCGTACTCCGGAACGCTCGTGATGCACGATCGGTTGGTCAACTAATCACGCTAAACAGCCTGCGATGGTTGGGTCACGTACTTCGCGTGTCAGCTGAGCGTTCACCGTACCGGGCATTATATAGTGAGACCATCGACAATTGGATAAAACTGCGTACCAATCAAACAACGAAGCAGTTAGGAAATATGAAAGTTCCGTTGAGTAAAGTGGGTAGGTGTTAGCAACCTGTCTGGGGTCCTCGTGGTCACTCAAATTGGTGATTAGAAAGGCTGTCTGAGATGGCAGTGTGTCGCAGTCAATAGCGTACTTGCTTTCCTACCATTTACGGATCTTTCGCTTAGACTTCTTCTATCGATTTTAAACCCTTTTAATAGAGTTCCCTTCTTCTAGGATATTCTACGATACTGTCGAGGTGAGCGGTGGCTCGAGTCGCAGTACGCTCCGGTCACGGTTAAGACCGTTGTGGATGAATGCACGAAAGTACGACAGCTTATCACAGCATGCGAAAGGTTCGAAGCTTCAGCATTTCTCTGTTTTGTTGCATGATGGATGTATACCCATCGATTATCATTTCCGTTTTCCACCCAACAGGATGTGTGCTAGAGGCTGACAACCGGAAAAGTTAATAAGATGAGTCACTATACATGTGGATACACATAATTAACCGAGAGACACGAGGCTCTTCACGTGATTAGTTAGTGCGTAAATCCACCTCTACTCGTACTGGTGAAACCCAAAGGGGCATGACCACGTGATTGTCAAGAAGGGTCGACGTTGCACTTTTGAGAACACAGCATTAGTACCAAAAAGGAAGCATACAGGGAAAGGAGTGAGCAACGCCAGTACCGGTTGCTAGTCCCGCTCTTTTGGGGGAGGTGGACGTAGAAAAAAAGATCACAGAACTGTCGACCTAGCAGCCGGTAAATTTGCCTCGGATTATGTTTTGGTAAAAAGCACTCCGGATCACCAAAGGGTGTGAATCAGTTAATATCCTACGTGTGAATAGTTTGGACACACCTGAACGTGAAAAGCTAAATTAGCGGAACAGTACACAACCTAATTCAGAGAAAAGCCGGTAACGCCATGTAAGATGTAGTGTGACACACTCGAAGAAAGTTATTCGATTGTCGACTTGGTTACGCGCTAAATTGCCTGATCTGAAACCGAGAAACAGAACAGACACGGCAACACCGTTTATCGGATGAGCGTGTCAAAATTAGTCCACCGAGGTTGTAAATTAATACGACGAAACGATTACCATACAGGGCAGTCAGACGCAGACCGAATCAAATGGAACGATCATATATGGCAGTCAGGACTTCAGAACAAATCACGTTACAAGGGGCATCAGGAAGCAATGCGAGAAAACAGTCCCGACAGCGCACAGGCGTTCGACTGCACAGCTGCAATATGATTGGCTGACTGGAACCATACCACCACTCACGACCATACCATCTGAGCTGGGTCGGCCGGTCGATGTGGCGTGATGCGTCTTGACTGTCTCGTTAAGAGATGCGCCTCCTAACAAAAGTACAGTCATGAGTGACAACCATCAATTTCTCCCATCTCAGGCGAATTGGTAACAACGCTGCTGAAGGAGCTAAGTGTCACTAGGCCTTAAAAAGGAACCACGTGTAATCTAGTGGCCCATTTGTAACCAACTGATTAAAAAATTTTGTGTCAGTATTCGGTGAGTCACGTGGGTTTCACTATGGTGACATAACATACTAATTAAAACCGAAGATGTACTTTCCATTACCAACAGCTATTAACATTGAAGACCACGTTTTGGTTATAAGGTTCGTGCCGACCGGATAAGTGAGAGAAGTAGATCAATGAGGTGAAGTGATGAGACAAAGAAGGATGATTGATACACCGTTTATGGATGTTGTACTTTAAACATAAAACTTACGTGAAGGAGGACCGAGCAGGATCAATTCCGTTATCCCGCGCTCAAGAACATCAAGCGAATCCACCGGAATGGGTATCTCAAACGCATGCCGTTGTTGACGCAGTAAAAGACTAAAGCCGAAGAGGAACGTGAATGAGTAATGGAGTGATTAAATGGGTGAAAATGAGGGTGAATTCAAAAATGAAACATGCACTGACTTTCAATGGGTCATTCAGTCGGATTTAGAAAACTGACGCCCAAATGCGAAAACCTTTTCTTGGTAGAAATTAATATAAACCTAGGGGGCGGTGGAACTCGAAACTACACCAGTATGCCAGCACATTCCTCTAATGCATTTTGTAAGTGGTAATGTGAAGCTCACCGATGTGTTATGCACCCATAAAAACACTGTTGTTGATAGGCAAAGATGAATACGTCAATATTGCCTATCCTGAGCGTCTAGTCCCTAGATAATTT
>JTDE01005122.1:3093-13394 GCA_014338405.1 Paragonimus skrjabini miyazakii
GGCCCGAAGCACCAAAAATGTGACAAGTCTCAAGGAAAAGAAATCGTTTACAGAAGAACAGGCTAAATACCTTAGAACTATTGAGGGACCAGTGCCACGATTATACGAGCTACCAAAGGTCCACAAGGATCAAGTACTACTGAGACCAATCGTTGCATCCAAGACGGCCCCGAACTACCAACTGGCGAAGTTCATTTTTCGTATTCTCCGACCATGTTTACCTCACGATAATCATGACGCAAACAGCTTGACTGACTTCTTGAGACGGATTAAGAGCCTAGAATTGAAAGAAGACAATGCACTGGTTTCTTTCGATGTTACACCGCTTTTCACTAACATACCCAGGAAACTTGCGGTAGAAAGTTTGCAGCTCTTGGTAAATGAGAAATAGGACAAATCTTTCTCCAAAAGAATTGATTCAGTTAGTGGGGCTTTGCATGGAGACTTACTTACAATTTGACGGCCGAGTCTACCCACAGAAGAGAGGCACACCAATGGGCTCACCCATATCAGGATTACTTGCAGACGCCGTAATGAAGCACTTCGAGTGTGAAGCCTTTCAAACCTAAAGTGTGGCTTCGATATGTGGATGATAAATTTGTTATTTTACCTCATACTCAGCTTGACCAATTCCACAGTTGTTTGAATAACATAATAGATGGACTAGCCTTCACACGCGAAGAGGAAGAAAATTCACGCCTGGCGTTTCTCGATGTATCGGTCATAAGAAAACCTGACGACAAGCTTGAACCTACTGTCCATCGTAAACCGACAGCAACTGACGTCATTCTTTGGTTCGATAGCAATCATCCAGCCTGTCAACTCAAAAGCTGTGTGCGAACATTATTTCGACGTGCAGACACGCACTGTAGTTCAGCTGAACTCGGAAGACAAGAACGAAAGCATCTTTTCAAACTGTTCGCTTCTACTGGGTACCCGAGCAGCTTCATAAAGGTATCTGTCACGGGTTTCATAAGAACTGAACGTACAGAACCCAAAACGCGAATGACTGCCATATATTCACGACACATCTGAAGCAGCATAGAGGATGCTCCAACCACTGGGCATCCAAATATCACACAAACCAAACTCAACACTCCGTTCAGTTTTGGTGAACGCTAAGGATCGTCTAGAACCACACGAACAGTCTGGCGTAGTCTACGCCATTCCATGTCTGGAATGTGACCAGTATTATGTGGGACAGACAGGCAAACAGCTTCGCACACGCGTGCACGAACACAAACTAGCGATGCGACGAGCCGACCCTAAATCACGACTTTGGCACCACTGCGCGGACACAGGCCACGAGATCAACATAGATCATGCGAAAGGTCGCACGGGCAAAGGTGAAAGGGGAAGGGCTTGTACTGGAGGCTCTCTATTCGCGGAATTCGTTCAATCGACACGTAGATATAGACAGCCACTACGTCAGCATCGTTGACACTGGAACGAAAAACGAGCGAAGACAGACCGACAGGCGAAAACGGTAAGCGGCAGAGCAATCACATCCCTACACATTTATTTGTTTGATGACGGATCCTAGTGTGAATTTGAAACGTCACAATAAATCGTTCACTACCCAGTGTGTGCCCTTTTTTAATACTTTAAATATGTACATATATATGTTACACTCCTCATTTCGTTCCTGAATCACTAGGTAATATATATACCAAACTAGAAATAACCAAATGAAGTGGCAAACGTGCTTCAGTGCATAAGAAAAAGGACATTTTGGAAAGTAAATGTTGAGAAAGATGTGGTGTAACACACTTATGTGACGTTCAAGCGATTAAACAATTAAACTGGAGGCGAGCTGTGAAATACGTTGTAAATTCGAGTGTTTCGGGTACCTCGCGGTATTCTTACTTGACCGAAAGTCAAATTTAGCTTGACGAATTTCTAAAGGAAAGGAAAAACGACTTTATTACCACAAATTATCTAGGTGGTAGCGCCATTTCTCCAATAGAAGGCTTCAAAAACTCTCCAATTACTTTTGCTGCACGGAATTCATCTCGTGACACTGCTGCCACTGACATACCATCCACTGCAGCAATAACTCGTGGCACCATAGAGACTCACCGGACAGCACGTTTGGCAAGTTCTATTCGTCTTGTTCTTTATCCTTATTTTCCTAAACTTATATGCTCTGCAGATTAGGTAGTTAGTTAGCATGGGACGTGCCATTAGTCCGACTGCCGACGTTTGTGGACCGTGTTCGAAGTTAGTAGAGCTTCACAACAAAGCTATGGCCTGTGACTTCTGTAACTACTGGGTTCACTGCAAGTGCGACCCCGAATTACCCATAGACTTGTATTTAAGGCCCCGAGATTCACCCACCCCGGCCCTCAGATACCACTGTGTGACATACCGACTAAACATCCGTAAGGACAGCATCACTCAGGATTCAGACAGAACAAGCGAGTTAGTCAGTTCCTCAATCTCTACAATATGCAGCTCCGATACGCCAACGCCAGGCAACCTCAGCCCGGTTGCACACAACCAAAGCCCGCCGTCTCCTGCACTAGCTAGTGAACCAACTTCGACAGGCCGCACTAAGCGGAAGCGTGGTAAACGCGTCGTTACTGTCTCAGCAAGCTAGTGCCTTCAAGTCGCCCATCAGCACGAACCAGGAAAGCTGTAAGCCGTTAGTCGAAAACCGTAATCACAGCCGTCCCCCAGCTCAGACTGCAGGGCACTAATACGCCCAGGTGTAGTCACTGCCCCGAGTTCGCTAGACATAATCTCATTATCTGTAACGCTGCAGAAAGCGAAAGCACGTTGCGATCTACTTAAGCTAGGCATGGAAGATGAACACACGCTATGCAGGCTTCGTAAGTCCCACCAAGATGGACGCCCTCGGCCAATCCGTGTCACGCTCGGCCAGATAGAAGACGTTGAGGAGGTTCTCTTAACATCATCTTCCTTGCCTAGACTTAATGATTCTTGCCTAAGAGCGAAACCTGGCTTCCACTGAATGATAAGGGAGACTTGACGAACGGTATATCGCAACCCTCAGAGTTCCCAGTATGATGGAACCTGTAGTTTAGCTGTACACGGTGTAGAGAAGCTGAAGGATGCGGATACATTGCACGCGCGTAAGCATGACATCGGCCAGGGGAAGTTTATCCGAGCTATACTAAACTTAGACGTAGGCGAATGTGGAGCATGGTCTATCCAACGCCTTCCGCGCCCAGTACACCTGATCTCCATCTCAGCCCCCATACCATTACAAATCACTCTCTTCACAAGAAATATGTTGTCCACTGTTTTTCAGAAGTGATATACACTGAAAAACAGCTTCCCATCTGAGATCCGACTTCACGCAGATAAACCAAGATCTGAGCGTGGAACACTTTTTACTGGTATACCTCCCATGACGGCAAGTGTGGTAAAGATGACCAAGATGCCGGAGGTCATCAGTAGCCCACCACCTCCCGCACAGCCAAAACACCTGGTACAACCGGCCTCGAAAGGGTCGGCCTAGCTCAAGTAGTACCCGTTACACATCTGAAGGCAGACACTATCTCAGATGAAGGTTCGCAGATACACGTATCTAGCTGGTGGTGTATGTTTATTGAAGTTCTTTCTCCAAAGAACGAAATGGAGGAACTGCGACAGCTTGTCGACTTAAACAAGCCCAAGATTGTAGGTGTAGCAGAGACATGGCTAACACCGGACATATCCGATCATGAGATAGAAATTCCTGGTTATACTGTCTTTCGCAAAGATCGGCTAATCAGCAGAGACGGAGGCGTTGCAGTCTACGTTGCTGCTGAATTACGCGTAGCCCTAAACAGAGACCCAACCCTGCTTTCACTTGAAGGATCTCTGTGGATAAATATTAGGACACCCCACTTATCACAAGTCATTGTCGGCGTCATTTATCGTTACCCGTCCACAGCCCCAGAATGAGATGAAAGAATGCACAATGCCATTAGACGGGTCACCGCAATCCACGAACATAGCACCATTGTTCTAGGGGACTTCAACTTTCCGCATGCAGGTCTCTCCAGCGGGCTAACGTCCGGTATTGCGGCTACAGAATTCCACAACCTCGTGCAGGAAGCAGGGCACACCGAGCATGTCAATCAACCCACAAGATGGAGAGAAGATCACAGGCCATCCTGATTAGAAATGGTGTTAACTACTGAGCCCCATATGGTGGATATAGTCGAAGTTGATGTGCCATTAGGTGCAAGCGACCATGCCACAATCAGTTTTCGCTTAATATGCGACGTTACGATCATCCGCCCTTTGCTGCCGGCTCGACGTAATTTCAGACGAGCCAACTTTCGAAAGATCGAAGAACATTTATTCCAAGCTAACTGGCCACCACCTGAAGAATGTAGCACGGTAGACGAACATCTAGAACGTATTATGTCGCACCTGAACATTGCGATAACTAGTTCAGTCCCACTTCATACTCCACGCCCCACCTGTAAGTCATCCTGTCTCAAACCATCGACCAAGCGTCTAATGAAAGGAAAGCGAGCCCTGTGGAGATGGCTGTCGTAATCAATGCACAGCAGCCGACCGCAGGACTTACCCATTATTACTTGCGAGATTTGTCGCCGATTATCCTAAAAGGTTCTCTGGACACATGGCCTCCTTGACCAGATTGAAAGCTGCCATATCCTCTCTCATGGGGCCTTCAGGACTCTCCACATCTAACTATGAGGTACCTGAGGTATTACGTGCTCAGTATGCATCCGTCCTCAGCAACTCCGCTGAGACGGAACCATGCACCACGGTTTTCTGTCCTGATCGTTCCGCGTGTTCATCCCCTAACTTTGCCCCGGCTAACGTACGCGCTAAGTTGCTCCTGCTGCGCGTTGATAAGTCCCCGGGGCTTGACGAGATACCTCACAAATGCCGAAAGAATGCGCAGATGAGCTGGCGGAACCGCTTGCTCGTTTGTTCCAACACTCATTATACTGGTTGTATTCCAGCCACTTGGAAGTACGGCGTCATCTTTCCCGTCTTCAAGGGTAGGGATCGAACGAACGCCAGTAACTTCAGACCGATTGCTCTACTACCAGCCATGTCAAAAGCAATGGAGAGCATAGTAAACGATTTCGTGAGAAACTATTTAAATACCCACTCACTTTTGACGCCGGAGCAGCACGGCTTCAGAAACAGTCACTCATGCACGACCAACCTACTGATTGCCGCTGACTCGTGGACGAAAGCTGCCGAAGAATGCCTCCAGGTTGATGATGTATTTTTAGAATTTACGAAAGCCTTCAATAAAGTTGATCACAGTATACTACTGGGCAAACTGGATGATATGGGCCTATGCAGTGAGATTTGTTTTTGGCCCAAACAATACCTATCCTGTCGGACATACACAGTTAGAGGTAATGACGAGCTATCCAGGCCGTTCGACGTTACAACTGGTGTACCACAAGGCTCCATCCTGGGTCCCTTATTATTCTTAGTTTATGTTAACAATATCCCAGGCGTGAGTAACTCCCTCATTGTGATGTAAGCTGACGATACGGAACTATGGCCTGTCTTACACAGCGTTGAAGACGCAGAAGACTTTCAAAGAGACCTAGATGCCCTGTATCTATGGCCCGTGGAAAATCGACTGTCCTTCAACACGTCCAAGTCAAAGACTATGCACGTTCGTCATCACAGTAGTAGAACATATCGCATCGGTGGTGGTACCCTAGCCATTGTCCACCAGGAGCGCGACCTAGGTACCGTCGTTACATCAGACCTCTCCCCTAGTACTAACACTGCTGTTGGTAGAGGAAGCTAGCAGCAGGCTAGCTATGCTTAGTAAGATCCTTGGGAATTTCCCAGTCGACAGATTCTCACGTATCTACAACATACTGGTAGGGCCACTACTGGAAGTCAACATTCAGGCATGTGCGCCGTACTGGAAGATAGACGTCACTGCCCTAGAGGCAATCCAGAGACGGGCCACTAAGCGGGTTGAGGGTCTGTTTTCCTTGTCGTATGAAGACCGTCTCTCGAAGTTGGGACTATTCCCCCTTGCCCACAGGCGTCTGAGGGGTGATCTTACAATAACATACAAAATCTTATGCTTTCCGAGTCACCCCAACGAAAATCTTTTTACACTCGCCGACACGGTGAACCTCAGGGGCCATAAGTACAAGATCTCTGTACAACGTAGTAGCCTTTTATACAGACGGCATAGTTTTGCTGTCCGAGTCTGTTCGACATGTAACGCACTTCCAGTGACGATTGTCATGGCAACGTCAGTCGAGGCATTCAAAAGGCAACTAGATGACTGGATCACCCCAAGATGTCCGTTGACAGTCGGATACGTATAGCCCCATGTACCTTCATTGTTGTCATTTCCTTCCTTTATCGTCTTTCCCCATTTCTCCCTAACTTCTTCGTATAGTTTTCCCTTTCCACTGTTATACAACAAAACGGTGCAACCTCCTTAGGTGCCCGACTGCTTCTAGCTGCTTCAACACTCAACGAATCTTACATATTCTCACCATTTCAGCAGTTCACGTGATCGGTGTGGACGGACAACAACCAAACCGAGATAGAGTCTGTTGTGGAACCACAAACTCCATAATACAGAATCTTACCGGAATATCTCGAGGCGGGGATACTACACAAGTTTTATACTTCCAGCTTTACAAGAAACCAGTGAATAAACGTTTAAGCGCATAGAAATAGTTCGCCACCAAAGGGATACGAATGACAGCCAACCGTTAAAAAATCGGTGCTAGATGGTTAGAATGGCCACAACTATTCTGTAGAGAGTAGGCCAGGGTGTTTAGTTTAGTAGAGAAATGGTGCTTTGTTCAGCGGAAACCGCTGATACGACCGTGAGTGGTCCAGTTTGCTGGCCATACGGCTGGTGTGAACAGTCAGAAACCGGAGAAGAAAAACAGTCAGAGATCGATAATTTGGCAGGCTAATATCACTGGGTGGATGAGGTGATGGAAACCATATCGTTCGAAAGTCTACATTGATGCGGCAGAGCCTTACTGGTTTCGGCTCACTGTGTAAGATGGTTTCCGAGATCTTATCCATCATAGGCTATCTTCATTCAACGCTCACGTGGATGTTTAATTGTTCAGCAGCAGCATCTAAAGCATGCAGTGCTCGTTACTGCAGCATGGTAATCTCATTGGGTATCCGCTCGGACTGCGGTTGAAACTAGGTTGCCTTCTTTTTACAGTCTGTTCTTTGGCAGAGTTCCCGAGCTATCTGTTTCCACGAGGTATACCTACACGTGATGGCTAGTGTCCGTTGGCGGGAACCGACACGGAACGAAGTGTTGTAGCAAGCTTTTAGACTAGTGTTCTTATCGTCTGCTTCTGACGTGGTTGAGCGTAGAGCATCCAATTCTCCTGGGAACGTAAGGATCACCTATAGATTAACTGAGCAGGAATGGTATCTGGATCGGCCCTTGACGTGTTTTGAGTGCTTTATAGAATCAATGACAGATCCCCCGCCACAAAGGATTGTTGCTGGCAAACGTAGAACCTTTAAACTGCTGGGTGATGGATTACGGCGCCAATTCGACTACATCCTAATTTGCTAAGAAGTGATCTGAAGGCTACTTCAAAATATGAACAACTGTCACTGATCCCTACAACAGGGTACCCAAAATAAGCGACCCAACGTTACAAGATGCCTGCACAACGGTCTATGACGAGCGATTGGGAATCCATGTGGCTTCTGATCAGTGTTTAAATTGGCCTAGACATGTTAGGAAACACGTATACCTCTCAGTTGGTAGCGGGGGTCCGACTAGGTCAGCATGTATTCGGTGGAAACGTCTGTCAGAAGTGAAAAAACGTTCTGATAGGCAGCGCTTGTGGTATTGAATTTCGGGTTGTTGGCAATCCAGTCACGCCTTGGACCAGGTGCGGATGCCGCGGTTGATTACTTCAGACAACGCCTGGTGATCATGTTAAGTGTCGATGGGACATGTGCATATTTTTGACGGCGGAAGGCTAGTGTTATGACTGGGCATGTACTTTCTTGTCCGGTGTCAAGTGGTCATCCTTTTGGAAGCGCGTACTAGGAGTAGGCACTTTGGTGTTCACTACTTAGACGTAGATGCAGTTATGTTTGGTGGTTAATCTCCCCTTTTCTGTTATCTTCTTAAGCATGGTTTGCCTTTTTCTTCATTGTTGTATGGCGCTTAAGCATCAGGGAGAACCACTGATGTATTACTGTGATGCCAAGAGTTATTGCTCCGGGTCGTTGGCGTACTTTGCTGCAAGATTGATCAAGCTGTCTGTTGCGCTCATCGTAGCGTTTATGTGCGATAGTTCATTAGTGACTGAGTTCGATATTTTTGAACTGTGAGAGTTATCCATCGCGAACCGAGCGACATAGTTTAGATGGCAGATCTCTGAGCGAGTATCTGCCGGTTATCGGACGTGGGCACATGGAGTCTACAAAACGTGTACCTTTTAAAACGTGACGAGTGCTGGGATGTTTCTCAGTTCCTTTACAGAAGTATTATCGATTAGATGCTGTCAGTGAGTGTCAGCCAGAACACCAGCGCTCTGGGAAGGAATTCCAGGTACCAGAAAAATCCAGCAAAAATCACCACGAAGACAAAAATCCATGTTTAATAGGTGACGATCGGAGGTTTTAACGAGCGCACCATTCGATGCTCACATTGCTGTATTGAATTCAAACCGTACGCCTGTTGGCGTGTGAGGGATGACTCTAGGCTCTGTTCCTGTATCGTTTAGGGAATGCATTCCAGAGTTTAACTCCTACCAGGGAAAGACGACTAGTTTTGTTTCATCGTCATGGACAGCAATATATCAGTGGTTTACTCTGATACTTGACTACCACACAACCATGAGAAAGTAAACCCTGTACAGGAAGACAGAAGAACAGATGAGAAGAGACCCAACCACCAAAAACAGCAACATTTGTATTCAAGCACTCAGCATCAAAGTGTCTACACTTTTCAAACAAATAACCGAGCTGGAAGTGAAAGTAAGGCGTCGTCAGTAAGACAGCTTCCCCACGGCTTTCACTACCCCGCACTCACTTCACAGACAATTCGGCCAAACAACGACAGTATTCACGCCACTGAGCTCGATTAGACGCCGTTTCACCTAACGTCTCCAGCCACTGACTTTGTGGGTCGTGAGGTCCTCAGTCTGGGAGGCGAACCAAACCTACAATCGCTAATCCCTTTGTGAATGACCTCATTTCTCTACACCAGGTCATCATCTGTCCACCTCGCACCTTACGCCAGTTTGCCGCAGCGTCGGCGAAGACTGCTCGATGTGGCAGATGACTAGCTCTCATCCTTAGTACATGACCTAACCATCCAAGTCTGTGCAAATGTAAGGAGTGAACGAAGGAACTCGTTTGTCAGTCGCTTGTTGTTTACCCGCTGATGCCATCGAGCGCAGACATTGGCGGTGAACTGCCTGAAGACGGTTCATCTCTTCTACTCTGTGTGGCCAAGTTTCGCGGCTGCAAATTAACACAGCCCTCACGGTTGCCTTATATACGCGACCTTTAAGCACCAGCTAGATACCTCTATGTTGCCAGGGATGTCCCAAATTAGCGAACACTGCCATAGCCTTAGAGATATGCGCTTCTATTTCATTCCCTGCACCGCCGCTACTGCAGCTCCTCAAGTACATAAACCGGTCAGCAATCTCCATGACTTCATTATCTAACATCTACGTAATCACAACAGTCTTGCAGAAGCACTTCGCACTTTGAGGCTGCAAAGCGCATTCCGAAGTATTGAGCAGAACGCGAAATAGTCTCTAGTGTTTGTGCTGCCTGGAAAGTGTTAAACAGCAAAACCTTGTCGTCAGCATAATCAAGACCAGTCAGCCTTCCACCAGGCAGGAGGTCCACACTGGCATCATTTGAGTGACGCAAACAGTCCTCCATTAATTCATCTATGACGAAGTTGAGCAAAAATGAAGAAAAGGGACAGCCTTGACATACGTCGCTCTTGGTGCTGAAACTGTCAGATAGTTCACCGTAAACCCTAAACTGAACAGAAGTATGGGAAAAAAACGCCGACAGTATGTTTACATACTTAGTCAGCACACCCTTGTGTTTAAGTGACTCTAAAAGTGTAGATCGATCCACCGAATCGAGCGCACCTTTATAGTCGAGGAATGCGGCGATTGTTGGCCGGCGATACACATGACGCCGCCCCAAAATTTGACGGAGGGTAAAAATGTGATCTATACAACCCCGCCCAATTCGAAACCCCGCTCGTTCTTTCCTAATGTTTACCTCCCGACCTGCAGTGAGTCGACGAAGTATAATGGATGCCAAAACCCTAGTAATGTCAGCCAATCGTG
>JTDE01005122.1:13494-27528 GCA_014338405.1 Paragonimus skrjabini miyazakii
ATAATCAAAATCAGTCAGCCTTCCATCAGGTAGGAGTTTCACGCCGGCATCTTTTGACTGCCGGAGACAGTCCTCCATTATATCGTCCGTCATAAAATTAAACAAAAATGGTGAGAGAGAACAGCCTTGACGTACGGCGCTCCTGGTACTGTAACTGCTAGACAGCTCACTGTAAACTCCAACCTGAGCTGAAGTATGAAAATAAAGCGCCGACAGTATGTTCACATACTTGGTCGGTATACCCCTACGTTTAAGTGACTTTAAAACTGTAGACCGATCCACCAAGTCGAACGCACCTTTAGTCAAGAAATAAGCAATCGTCAACTGATGATATACATGACGCTGCTTCAGAATTTGACGAAGAGTAAAAACTTGATCCATATATTCCGGCCAAGGGCGAAGCCATGTCTGTTCTTCCTTAATGTTTGCCTTTCGGGGTGCAATGAGTCGACGAAGTATAATGGATGCCAGAACCGTAAAAACGACTGGGGTCAAACTAATTCCCCTATGATTTACTCAAGAGCCCCGAACTCTCTTCTTGAATATAGAAACTATCATCGAGTGACCCCAGCATGGAGGAATAATCTCCGTAGTCCACACAAGTTGAAACAACTGCGTCAAAGCTACAACTAACGCCTCCCACCTTCTTTGTAAAGTGTGGGCATGACATCATCTGGGCCGGCGGCCCTATTATGACTGAAAACCGAAATGCAATTGCGGACCTCAATCTTAGTGGATAATGTTAAATCGACCGACCAGGATGCTACACTACACGTTTGTGGCGGTAACATAGTAGAAGCAGGGGCCAGCTAAATTGACTCAAATTTTCCTTCAAGTGCTGTAACCTTTTGGAATTATTAAAGACGAATGTGCCATCTGCTTCACTGTCAGACGGTTGCCTGAGACCAGTAGTATGGATAAACCTAAAGTGTGTGCCAGTGTTCCACAAAGCAAAACGGTGTTTTTTTCCTTAACCTTCCCCACTAACCAAGTCTCATGATCAGCCTTTAGACTACGCTTCAGTTTCCTACGGATATCTCTTCCAGACATGTTATGTGAACTACCAGGAGGAACCTTCCGTCTGGCTTCTAACAACTCCCGAGATTTCTCTTAAACCCAATATTTGTTTAGCCCATGTACCCTTGTGCCGCATGCTACAGTACCTGCTTCACGAATGGCCTGAATGATTTGGGTTCAGCAGCTATTAGGATCTTCGGAGTGAGAACTACCAAGGCAGCTTTCTAAGCTGGTTTGGTACTTATGCTTTGCCGATGGTAAAGCCAGTTTCTCAGCAGCCAGCCGTTTTAATCGATGGAGTCGTTGCCTAACAAAAGTAAGAATTAAACGACAGCGTACCAACGCATGGTCCGAATCCAAGAATGTGCTCCAGTAATAACGACAGTCCTGAATGAAACCCCGCCACCTGTAACTAACAGCTAAGCGGTCTATCTGAGACCAGGCCTGAATCGGAGAAGGCGGGCACCAGGTACAGTAATGACGTGCACGATGCCTAAAACTAGTGTTGCATAAAAATGGCTTATGCTCGGCCACTTTCTTACTTTTCTCTCCTCTTGCTTTTAATCTTCTTCTCTTCAAGCCGAGGCAACTGGTAATCATTGGCTTCTTTAGTGTCCGCATTCTCTGATAAACAGGTCAGTAGACTATTTTGCAAAGCACGAGTCTGAAACTGATTGTGTGCTGTGTGTTCGAGAAACGTATTCACGATCCTGTCTTTGTCGTTTGTTCGAACTTGATTTTGGGCAATACTGCTGACAAACGACTCTGTCTTTGTGACCTTGGTGACGACGAAGGTGGATCTTGCGACCAAGTTTAAGTGACGATCGCACTATTTTCTGAAATAAGGCGACGCTTCATGAATTAGCTTCTAGTGAATAGGTTTTTAGATCCTGTTAGACATATTATTTTGGTCAGTCTGTCGACATAAGTCAAAAAGTTCTCGTTTATGTGTTTTTTCTGCGTATAGCCTAACGGCCAATAATTCAGAAGCTATTGAGAACGCTATCCATGATGTCCCGTTAGACCTGCTTAAAAAACTGAAACACATACATCTTTAAGTTTTACTGATGACATGAACGTGCAGCATCGTCGTTTAAATCCAGAACGGAAGCAGTTGAATGATGTGTCCGGTGTTTGAGCTCTGCTCACTGACAATGGAGATCGGCTGGTGCATTTGGGCGCATCTCGGATTCTGCATGTCAAATTACGCGTTTCAGCATAAACAGAGGCAATCCGCTTTGCTAAGACTGCGTTGTCCAACCCAACCATGGACATAACTAGACCATATCATCAGCTGCCCGTAGTGCCTATCCGTTGGAGATTGCCATTCATTCGGTGGTAGCCGTCTTGATTCAGACTGGACGTTGTGTGCGCTTGTTTTATTTTGCCTCACGCTGGAAAATGTAGAATGGCCAGTTAAAAACCGTGAGACGAGGATACACGAAACGCTCATCCAACAACACAGACACTCAAGCTGCCCAGATCATGATGGTAATGTAAACCACCCGAGCGATGGACAAAAATATCAACCTGTTACGTAGAGTTCTGTTCTAAAGGAACTTTGCAGATACAGTGGAGGTGGGTTGTCGACTCAAAAGAATTTATAATAAAACGTCAACTGATCCCGTTTTACCTCGAATACGACCGTGACTACCGTTTACTGAATCGTAAATTTGCGAACGGCCTGAGTATTGACCATGTGGCTCCCTTGGCCGAGTGGGTTAAACTGATGGGAAGGACATTGCATCAGGGAAAAATCGAGTGCTGCTTACCATGGTTCGTGGTTGTACTAACCGTCGACAAGATTTTGATGAGTTCGGATTTACAGCCTGTAGCACTGATTCGCCAGATTGATCGAGCATTTTGAAGAACAATACAACTGTATCCAGCCAGTTCATTTCGCTATTGACGATGGAGGTAATGTTTTTGGTCGCGCCATCTCATACGATTCTTCATCGGAAACTGAAGTGTTCTTGAAGCTTAAATGATTAAAACTTAGTAAAGGTCCAGTTTCTGACATTCTATCCAGAACTCTTCAGCAATAGCGACTGGATATTGCTGAATAACCTGATTGTACTCTTTCGTTCCATACGAGGTGCTGAACAAGTGCCTCGTCAGTGATGTTTGACAAGCCATTTCTATTTTCAAAAAGTGTGACAGAACGTGGTTGGTGGCATCTGTTCCGGACTAGTCTGTCACAGTGGCTTCCGCTACACGACTTGTGGCTATACTACCACGCCACGAATCTAATATTAGTCCGAAGGAATAAGACCAGGGGGCGTGTGGGTGGAGATCCTGCTGAGACAATCGGACAATCTGAACATTATTCACACGAGGTTGCGATTGAGCGTTTAGATATGATTGGTCTGTCACGCCTACTGTGAGGTTGCTGACGCTGTGGTTAAAATGCTAGTCTCACAGAAACGAGGGTCGGAATGCAAACTCCGGCTGGGACTAGGATATGCACTAATGATGGGCCCCAATAAGAGCGGGAATCGCGTCTAGCGCTTTACGAAGTGGGCTGATCGAAATGCCTATTTGAATGTAAGGATCGTGATAGATTGTGGGTGGTGTTCAATTAAAAATAGTCTAAACCTCCAAAGTTCAGCCCAAAATATATACCTACAACGTGTATAATATTATTACAAGGTAAGATTGGCGCTGGCCCTATATTGTTCATTGTAGGCAATTCTCATGTGAGTGTTGATCAGTTCATCCATCGAGGTACTGTCTTCTCATCAGCTAGTAATAGTGCTGACGAAGTGTATGTGATGGTAGTGATGGCACATACTGCGTTTGCTAATCTTCGTCATTTGTGGTGTCTCAGAGACGTCCCACTAGTGATTAAAATGGGGCTTTACAGTGCGTATTTATGTTCGGTCCTGTCCTATAGATCAGAGACTTAACCCATTCTCCTGGAAGATGCGTGTAAGCTCTCGATACTTTGCCATAGTTGTTTCATTTAGTCAGTGTGATCCAAATGGTCTGATCGTATGATCGGCATGTGTTTGGTAAATCTACAAGTTCACCGCCGATTGCACGGACAGTGAAAATGTACACTTCATGCTAGTTGAATGGAACTCTGTATGCTGGATAGGCTTCTACTGTACCGCGCGACGTTTATTACGGCTGTTATTGATATGAGTAAATCACAAGGTGGCTGGGTATTGTGAGCTTCGGTCGCCCCGTTAACCTAGGTCAGTAGGCACATTTTATCAATTCGTTGTCAGCATCGCTGGTTGGAAACGCTCTCGGACATTGCAGTGTGTTGTAGTCAGTGGTGATTCTGTATCTGTTAGATTGTTGATTCTTCCGTATGCGCATCCCTTGTTTTTGTTAAGCTTTCCTCTTTTTTACGTATTTACACACGTTTGTCTGCCACATCGTCGACTATTTTCTGGCTTGGTGTCATCCCGAGACATATTACCCAAAATGGATATTTGTGCGCAGTCAGGTGAATAACTGCATTGCCCATGTGATCACTTCACTTGGTATCAGCTAACTGATTGTATCAGCGATGATCAAACCGCATTTTCATTGGTATCTCTGCCACAAACAGGCTATGATTTTGAACCCGAGGATAGAATGGACCTCATACAGGCATATTTTTCTTTGTTCATCAGAGCCTGTCTGGTGTCGCAGATAGCGAATATGAACGAGAACAACGTGTTCTTTCACTGTTGTCGGTGATGTCACCAGAAATACTTCAAAGTGACTGTCTAATTAGGGACAACGGTCCACAGTCTTCAACAACTCACCTACAGTAGGGAAGAAGGGGACAGATACACCTTGGACGTTAGGTTGTACTTTGACAGTGAGAAGCTCATTCCCTACAAACGGGCCCGTTCGTTCGGCATAATCTGCATGCCGTTGGCATTTGGACTGAACAGAATGAAATCATCCGCACACTTAACATCTACCAGCTTAACATCGGAACAAATTCAATATCAAGATGATAATGATGATCATCTTCAAGTTTGTCGTTTGTGGCAAGATTTTTACATGATGGGAGTAATGAGACACTCTAGCGAGCGTTACTTGAAGTGCTGAACCAAGAAGGTAGTTGTCCATAAGTTTACCAGTTATTAGAGCGATCTAACAGAATAATAGATAGGTTCCCACCATCGAAATAAGCACGACAATGGATAGGACAGCGCGTTCACTTAGTGTGTTGTTGTCGACTCAGGATCGTACAGTGTACAGAGAAAGGCACGTTGAACTAACGATTCACGGAACGAGTTGTGTCTTTTGCTCCGAGACGAAATTATCTTGACTAAAACAAACTAGAGTGGGAATCGTAGACATCAGAAGTACACAACACACTACGACTATCAAAAATATTATTTATTATAATCACTGCACCGTATGGCCGGCTGGTGGATATTTTTGCATCTTTCATCACACTAGTTGATTGCTGCCGTGCGACTCGGGATCACGTGTGACAGGAATTTCAAAGCTTACAAAAGAGTAGTTGAAGTAACCTGGGTTCGAACTCACAAACATGCGATTGATAGCCGAATGTCGTTACCATGGAGAGCGCTGACGTTGATGGGTCAACAATGTCAACGTGATCATAATTCAATGGCATTTCCCAAATGCTGAATTTGCTGATGAGCTTGACCGTGTGGCAGGAAATTTTTTAACGCTGACAAATCGTAAATGTTGGCATTTATTTGTGAATAGTCACGATGATTGGTTGGTTATTCTGCTGACTTGATGAAAACAGGGATAACAGTTGGTGGTAAATTTCACAATCGGACGGACTTTTCGTCTTGTCACTGTCGTGCAGAAGCAGAAGTTTGTTACGCCGGGAACTATTTCACGAGGCAACCGTGACGATCACAACACAAGTGACATAAAATTAAGCATGACAGCTTTAGCATATCTGAATAACGCGCAAGTTGTTTAGTGGTCTTGAGAGGTGGCAAACTTTCTGTCCGTTGACCCCATTAGATAACCCCGTGACACGCACTCCTCAATCGAGCTGAAATCTCCTGTCATTTAACCCGGTGAGCAATATCTTAGAGTATTGCTGTGTAGTCGATGGTTTGGCTGAATTAGTGCTTTCCTGAAAAGTCCATCTGACTGCGAAAGCTGCCATCAACGTTCAGTGGCGTTCATTTTAAGCTTGTGGTAGCTAGGTTGAACAGTACAGTTGTTTAGACAAGTGGTACCTTAAGGAACACTAGAAGAGAGTGTGGATGAGTGTTATTCACATAAGCAATCTAGAGGGACTTTACAATACGTCATTTTAATGATGGGAAGGTCTTTTTGAGATGCAGGGGTATGCAAGAATTCACTCTTATATATGTGTCAGCCGTTTCAGTGAATTTGTTTACAATAACATTGGTCCTAAACAGCGGTTTTGCAACCACAATAAAAAATCTTCGAGCAGAATAATGTACTGGCATATATTTTTCCATGGTAATAATCTTTTTTACCGATGAATTGTATCTATCAAGTACCTAAGATGAATTTTCGGTGGAATCCTTTTCTAAGCTCACCATCTGAGAACACAACTGTTTCTGTCATGAAATGCTGCATCACTTCATAACACTTACTTTAGCAAAAGAAAATCTTACAAATAAATAATCATTAAGAGTTTGCTTCTCTGTGTGGACAGAGTTTGGATAGCGAACGAGCGTCTTGCTAAAAGCTATAGTAACAACTGATACAATAAGCCAGCTTGAACAGTGGGTACAATTGTCTGTTAAGTTAAAGCATCCACAAATCCAGGCCATGGTAAGTCACGAACATCAAAACCTGAATTTTTCACATTTAACCTCTTCACCAACTAAGGACAACCAATTCAGTATATTTGAGTTACAGACTACTACTACTAATGATGATCATAACAAACTTCAGGGACAATTTGGTAAACAGCCATATTCAATTGCTATTAGCAGCAAATATTAGTTGATTTTTGAGGAGGGGATTGAATTTGTGAAGAATTCGACGTAAACAAGAAATAACAGAGGAAGAACAAGATAGACAGTGGGCAATAAATATCCACAGAAAGATCTGGTTTTAACTATGCACGTAATTTCAAGAAACTCCGATTTAAGACAGTGGCAAACTGAACTTGTCAACGTTGTTCAGCGGAGCAGTCAAGACTCATAAGCGGTAAGTGTCACCAACGAATCGTCTTGTGCTTCTTTCAAATTGTCAGCAGGCGCGCTGAACAGTGCGCGGTACTGCACACATTTCATCGACATACTGAATACAAGGCGCAACTGACAGAAAATATTTTATTTATCTCGGTTACCGGTCGCGAGCATACATATTATCAAAATACTGTCCTGTTACTCAGGGAAATAGCCCAGTGGACACGGACTAACTGGTGGAGACAAAGGCGAATCTGAATAGGACAAGTCCCTGACTATACAACATAAATGAGCGTATACTTAACTTGTAAAACTCGCCATTCAATAGAGGATCAGACATCTCCATAATACCACAAGTGAAGAAGATTTCTAAACGTGGTACTTGTTTCGCCACCCTTAAGGGGACCTTATCATCAGCGTTAAAAGCTGATGAGATTCTACTGCCAAGTTAAATCGGTGAAGATAATAGGGTGGGACGTTTGCTGCCTGCATATCTGACTGGAGTACGAACGTGAGTTGACGCAGATGCTGTTTGAAGCGACAACAACGATCGGCCATATGACTACATCTCGGTGAACACCACAGCCAATGATTATATGACTTAGTTTGATTGGCTGTTATCGGTTAAGTAGTCGTATTGTTGTACAGCAGGCAGTTCCGTTTGTGAGTACATTCGAGAACCAAAGGACAAGTTTCTAAGCCAGGAAGACGAGAGACCACAAGCGATTATTGGGACAGTGTGTGCGCACTATGATGGACGCACTACCAAGGCGAATAATAATGTACTACTGCCTAATAAATGTCATCCATAGAAATGAGTGTACGCGTTCGTTGTCCTGTTTAAACATAACATGCACGGGATTTCATGCAATAAACATTTTCGCAGACCAAACGGTATTTGTGGTCACAACAAAATTACTGGTCACCACTCTCGTGTATGCTTATCGCTTTTCTTTCTGGTGATCTGATATGGAAGTACTGGGGCTTTCAAACATAATTATTTTCGCCGAGTTATTAGCAAAATATAGCTTTCGAATAGGTCTCTAGTTAT
This sequence comes from Paragonimus skrjabini miyazakii, assembly GCA_014338405.1. Taxonomy (NCBI): domain Eukaryota; kingdom Metazoa; phylum Platyhelminthes; class Trematoda; order Plagiorchiida; family Troglotrematidae; genus Paragonimus; species Paragonimus skrjabini miyazakii. Next base: position 21,667 of record JTDE01005122.1, read on the forward strand.
GTGACTGAGTGTCTTTACTAGTCAACTTAATTGTGTGATTGTTACGTCGTATCACTGATTCAGCCATGACCACGGAACTGTTCACTGTTCCAATTCGGTCGATATCCAGCGGGAAAGCAGTTCTGTCTACGCGTCAGCCTGTGTATTTCATAGTCTATTTTGTACATATTGTGGTGGACTGTCAGGCAGGAGGTGCAAGCATTCCAACTGTCGGCGGAATACCTCAACACAGAGGGAAGGTACGTTCAAAATCGCAAACGCGCGTGTGGCATGGTAACTAGCGCGTTGGGCAATACAGATTGTGCTTTACTGAGCGCCTTTTTGCTACAGTATGACCTCTTGGGATTTTTCATCTTGTTTAGCGAGAGTAGATTTGCAGGTTGGTGACCTGAGGTGCGGAATACTTCGAGGTTAAGAATTATACCTCCTCTGATATACTTGTATTTAACTGAGAACTGACCTTATGCCACCAGTCTCATTGGATGAGGAGATTTTTCTATGCTCCATAATTCTCTCAGTTATCCGTCTCTAAACATTTCCAATAGGGGCCAAATCTGTTTTTAAATAAAAACGACAGGTCTGTATGCTTGCTTCTAGGTGTGTGTAAACTGTGGATACAAATATGGTGATTAGGACTTCAAGGCGAATGGTTCCACAATTGTGATTGCATTTTTGGCCAGGCCCGCATAGTTTGTAGACAGATTTAATTTGTCTGTTTCTAGGGCCAGTAGATCTTGTTGATATACCTATTCGAGTAGCTTAGGTTCGTTAAAATAGCAATAAGCACAGTTTTTGTGGCGAATGCGCATATCGTTGTATTTATTGACGTTTGATGACTAGTTGATTTCTAGGGACTGGTTTAGACCTTCCAAGTTCTTCTCCTGGGTTTCTACAGCCTCAGTACACTTCAAGATAATGTCGTCGGCGTGCTACGTCAGCGGCTTGATGATGATAGGTAATTCACGAAGAAAATAATCAACGTCTTGAGCCGGATCCTTGTGGAACGTCTTTGGCAACTTCTCTTATTTCATTAGAGTAAATGAAAAGTCATACAGACAGATGTTCTTGATAATTCTTATCGGGTTTTTGCACTTACGTGAGATATGTGCGAATTATCTACAAACATCAGAACGATCCAATTAGGTCATTAAAAATTGCAGGCATGGGGTGGATCACAATCTACTGGGGGAGAGTCTGAGTTCTACAAATGCCTGCCGTACACGATTGTCGGTATCAGATGGTTCATGTTTGCTCGGGTTCTAAATGACCTGTAAACAACTGGCCGGCTGGGCTGGGACGTTTGTAAGAACTGTTTCTATTCACACAAACATGGGTTATAAAGCCTGATGCCATTAGTCTCTGATGTCCCTAATATTCGCATTTTGATAGCTCTGGACCTGGTTTGACACGCCTTGCAGTAGATTTGAAATGCGTCGTCCAGTTTTACTCTATGGCTTCTGTCAACCAAGTTGAAACTAATCGCGCTGGAAATAGAATTTCTTGAATTATTGCAAATCATCCATGGAAGTGTTCACGAGTCCTTTCCGACAGTCACAATGTGGTTCTCCAAACTTGACGACAGCATGCGGGAGGATAAACAAAAATGGATGAGGAAAACCTTGACAAACTATCTTTGCACTGAAGCCAATCAGCTAATGAACGATGCCATGACATGTTGCAGGATAGGTACTTCGAACAATATCAAAGGCTTGGCGAGACAGAATCTCACTTGTAACCTCACATTTGTATGCTAAAACTAGGCTGTTTTCCGATACCTGGATGAATTCACACTTCATTTTTGGATGCACGTTCCAAATTGTGAATCACTGTGAGCATTGGTTTTGGTGCAGTGTCTCATAATCGCTGAATTTTGTTCTGTGGTGTATTCGGCTTGCAGATCTTTTGCACTGTGTTTGTTAAATGGTAAACCGAGGTCTGTTTGCAATCCTGCGGGACAATGCTAAAAAATTGTGTGCACTGACCAGCCTATGTTCCTTCTTATTAATTGACCTTTAACCCTATTCATCTATTCTACGAAGTACGACAGACTCCAGAGAAAGTAATCTGTAGTTATTGTCTGCTTCAATAGTGAACTTGATGTTGGCATGAGCCTTCGCCATTTATTACTTACTACATCACATTGTGCCTGGTAAAATAACATGTTAATATACGTTGAACATCACTCACATTTGCTCGCAGTTGTTGCATTCCCATAGACTTTCCAATCAGCCCCTTTGGAAAAGAAGCACTATACTCTAGTTTTTAACTTATCACAGCTCATCAGTAGTGGACATCCTTGCCACGGCCGAGACTAGAACTACGGTCACGTTTTCGTAAAGCAACCGTGTTGACCACTACGTCATTGATCTCACATTGAGCACGACCGAATTATTATATCTAAACGCCCAACTAGTTTCGCTGATGGGTACTGCTCAGGTTGCCCGGGAGGGAGAAGGATTTACTAATTGTTAGCTCCATTTGATAATCCAGTGATTAAGACTTCCCATCAAGTTGAGTTCTTCTTTTCCAAGGAGATTGGCTAAAGAGTCTATGTGAATGTTGAAGGTGCTGTTTGTTGTGCGTAATTTTCAAATTGTATCTACCAAAATCCTCTACTATTTCTCATTACTTGTTTACTATCTGTCTACAGTAGTCTTCCATAAATATTTTTCAATAGTTTGGGGGAAATGGCAACTATCGAGGGTCTACGTAATGTACATGTTTCAGCAGCGAAAGTCAGATATGGCGAATTCGGTCTGCGTTGGTTGCGCATTCAATCAAACGGTTGTACACTAGAAAACACAACCGAGCTGTTTCGAAAGAAAGGTCAAATTGAGAGGCCAGCAATAAACTGGTGCTCGTTGAAATTACTGGTTGATTCACATACCAATAAAATAACATCCGGTCTACAACGTTTTATCGGAGGTCATGTTTACGTGTGTTCTACACTGCTTACTGAAAATATTTTGGCTTTCACTGATCTCCAAAATCACACAAGAACAAAGTGAACGAAATGCAGATAGAAAAGCGTTTAGGTATGGCAAAATGGACATGCTGTTTTAAAACTACAAGTTCCAGTTACGGAAACCTTGGCAAATTGCACGCTAACACGTGTACAGCCATATGAGTAATGCCCAGGTTGTTTGATCACACCGAGAAAGTTTAAATCATGGTCATGGTAAGGTTAGACACTGCTGACAAGCTTCAGTAGTAGCCAAACTTGAGTGTAGCGTTCCTTTTCAAAAGGGGTCACCTGGAATGTATATGTGAATGAATAGCTGCAAAATATTTTGGGCAATATCGGAGTTATAGAAACAGATGGGAAGTGGCTATTGAATAGTTTTAATGCAACGTTAATTTAGTTTCCTACTGAGATACAGGACACAGTTGCTACAGTTTCGCATCACCTGTTCCAACGACTGCTGTCCGTAGTAATTGGGATGCATGAACAAGAGAAATGTGTCCTCGCGGGTTGGAGTTTCTAAGTCGTATTCCGATCGTTTGTGCTGCCGCTAATAGTTTAAAATTCGGATATGACGTGGTAGGTCAGTTTAAATGCAATATCCATTTTGATTATAATCAGAAGCCACCCATTAGGCTAATATTGCGCTGACATTCCTCCGTTTTTTTTCAGGTCATTAACCAAAACACGATAGTTTCTACGAATTCCTTTCGACAGGTGGTTTGATGTACAAATGAAGGAACTGGCTCCACAGGAACAAGAAACTAAGTGAATGTTTCTTGATATCGTCGTCTAGCATAAATCGTACGACCGATTTAGAGATGAACAACTGTCTTAGGGCTGCACTATAAAAATATATCCTCAGAGTCATGGCCATCTTTCCAATTAATAAGTTGCTTGATATTTCATCTTTGTGCGACAGGTTCACATAGATTTATTTCCAGTCAACAGAACAGTCACAACGCTATTGATTATATGCTGCGGGTCGTGAAATTATCGTAGTATCTATCGGCATTAAACTTGTGTGGTAAGGCATCGTACACAAATCGTACACAAATATTACTGATTCAATCTATTAGACATCTTATCAACTTCCGTTACTACTTCACTAGTAAACAGCTGTGGAAATGAATGTACTGATCATTCCGTATCGATTTTCGGCGTAGGTCTCACTGAATTGATCCATTTGGGCGGTTCAACAGAGCCAAAAATAATTACTGGCCTTTCGGTCTGCTCTGTTTTCACAGTGAATTGCAGTCTTTTGTGGTCTGTTTCAATTAGTGGCAATAGGGAATCGGTGTCTGCCTTAACACAACTAGCAAACGAAGGTTTCAGACTTACATCCACATACACTATCGGAATCCAGGTTCGAAACCCCGGATTATGTGAACAGTATCTGTTTTCCCTGCGCTCAAGTTACTTGTAGCTGACTCCATTAGGATAAGTTACACGACATTGCAGTAATCCCCATCAATAACATGAAAATAAAATTATACTTATGTTTTCTCAAGGACTATCCATGTGAAGCATGACATCAATCTTCATATTCATTGGGTTACATTCGGCTCTAAAACGGACTTGTTCATCTGGTTTCGACTTTTGGTGAACTGCGCAGGTACAGCTGAATAACGTCAGACATACCGTTGGAACAACTCACCCACTATTTTGTATCTTCATCTGTAGGATGAGACGCATATCAGATGTAGTGTAATGGAACAAACTAGATAACAAATACAAATATCAAAGGCTGAAATACGTCAATAAATCTAGATGTGGAAGATAACGTTCCTGCTCAGTCGGAAGTGAATAGCAAAGTAGCCCGAAGTTTAGCGAAGGCAGACGAGTGTTCACATTCACATTTCAACTTGTCCACACACGAGGCACAGCGATATCTAACACGTGAACTTAAACGCACAGTTCACACGAAATCGATTTGGTCATTTGAGCTGTGCTAGAAGACTAATGGATCAGGTAAATCCGCAGCATACTGATTAGTCTTATGAGGCGGAAATTAACTAGAACTACACAATATTCGCTGTTATTCGAAGACAGCTTCATTTTGGTGACCTGAAAATCAAATTCAAAGCCCAGGAATAATCGGTAAGTTATGACCCAGTTTGACTGATTGCGAGTAACTGAGAACCATCCTGCAGTACAGTGAGTTCCATAACAATGACAATATTTCATCGCAATGACTTATGGTTTTTTGGGTTACTGGGTCGTTTTTATGCCGGTGCAAAAGACAACTACTTTGCTCAGAGTAAAAGTTGCATGACAGTGATGGATACATGTATAAGACAGAAAAAATGAAAATGGATTGTTTACAAATTATAAGGAGAAAAGGGCAGATCACATTTCGTTTATGCGCTCATCAGCTCTTTGGAGAATCATTGTGGATTGTTTTTTACAAACAAGAATGATCGCACCACCCTGGGAATATCAGCCTCCAACAATGACGGTCAACGTTGTCCTCATAAGCATCCAGTTAGATCGTAATGTATTGCCAACACACATGCTGTTCGAACTTCATCGATCCAAGTTTGGTCACACCTTCTGTTGGAGAAATTAGATAAATGAAGGACGATACTCGGTGCCTAAAGGTTGACCATACTTATCAATCTATTCGATGGATAACTCACTGTGTTCTTCTAAGGAGGCAAGTTAAACTGAGTGAGAAACTGGTGTCGCATGCTACCGGTCAGGCTTATATCAGTAGCTAGAAGCACTGAACATTAATGATGTTGAGCAGTTAATGGAACAAGGCTTGGCAGTGAACATATAGCAGCCTTATTCTGAGCCACTACTGTACAAAAATCCGATCTTATTAAGAAAGTCGCTTTCAACAGCCTCAATATTTGGATGGTTCGATGAGTTCATAAGATCTGTTTTAACAGCACTAA
>JTDE01005123.1:0-12030 GCA_014338405.1 Paragonimus skrjabini miyazakii
CGATCAAATGAAACATCATAGTAAACCCATCACCACACCTCTTGACGAACGTGTAATGTATGTAATCAGGTCGATTACCTCTCTTACACGTTGTATCCATAATGTGACGTATCCCGAGGGTGATACCTCTTTGAATCACATTTCAAAGGCTAATGTGAACTGTAGAAATATTTATGTTTATTCAATCAACGTCTGACAAGGACCGCCCGACACAGCGGCTGACACGTACCACCCGACACGTTGATTGGCATGAAACACCAGACATGGTCAATGAGTCCAACTCTGTCAAAAACCGTAGTATCGGTGCTCGTTGTTTGGCATGGCCTTTGTCCACGAACATTGTCACAACAACTACTCAGGTTTTGTTACACGCTTATATGCGACGCATCAAGAGGAATGACTATCCACTGCTGCACATCATGTTAGACAACACATCCAACCTTAAGACCACCACATGGACTAGAGAGTACGTAACCCAACGGTGAACATGGTCGTTTCCAAGACGTGTACAGCTTCATTCAACAAACGAATTACAAGTCAAGAACCCGTTTCACATCAACCCATCCGTCCATCATACCACGCAAACTCTTACTGTCATAGTTGGTGATTCGTAATTATTACAGCCACTTCTGCTGCCGTATCTGGATTGTGTTAACTCCGAATATTTTGATAAACAGTTTCTGATATTCAAATGTATTCGGTACATTGTTATTTATGTATCATATGTGCATTCTAATTGGCGTTATTCACCTGCTTATAAGTAACATTCGAGCCAATAATAGACGTTATCTTAAGCAATGTACACATCATTGGCGTATGGTTTCTGTTTATATTGGTTCCTGCTGTTCCAGCCATTTTCGGTAACAGCCCTTTCTCTCATATAAACCAACCGCTCCCCCCTCCCAGATCTTTCTAGCTTTACTAAACAGTGTTTTGGTAAAAATCTTCTGTCCAAACGACAGATTTCGAGCGGAACTCAATGTCGCATACTGAGCTACCAAATCAAGAAAACCGGAACAATAATAGTCTGAGTAGCACTAAGCAATCTCAACTTACTGGAATGAACAACACCTTTTTATAGAACCGCAGCATTTGCGAATGCTGTTGAGTGACCAGCGTTCTTGCTTTCTATTGGATCGTCCCTTAATACGAGCTCAACCGTCTGCCCCCAGAACCGAGAAGAAGACGAATGGGTGCGGCAACAGCGTTTATTGGAAAAAAAACACGAGGCGAGTCCATTAGGCCACAGAGGCTCTACATTTATAGGTTTGGCAGAGGGTGGTGGGGCATTCAAAAGTGCACTCGTGAGAACAGTTCACATAATGTACAGGCGTTCGATCGCACCGCTGCAGTCTAATTGAGCTTAATGGACTGAGTGGGTTAAAATCACACAACGCACAGGCGTTCAATCGCGCAGCTGCAATCTAATTGAGCTTAATGAACTGAGTGAGTTAAAATCACATATGAATTAACTCGAAGCCGGATCGATCACCTTTGCTGCTTCGTTAGGAGATGCGTCTCCTACCACTTTCTGATTGGCCAGTTTGTTGCTACGTTCCACAACCTTGGATCGAGCATCTCAGGCCTTCGAATCTGATACGCATTCAAACAGCAGCTGGTCGCCGTTTTTTTGATTGGTTGGCGCCGACTATCCGCAATTCCGTTTACAGCAGCTTGTGTCTGAACGCTGATTGGCCTAACCTTCTCCAGACAGGAAACCTCTCCAGTCCAACCTCATTACAAGCAGGACATGTTTTAACTGTTTGGGAGGGTGAGTCAAATGATCTTACTGGAAATAAAAGACGGATTACAATGCAGCAGGGGCTCTCAAATTAAAATTTCTAATCACTGTTATTGGGCTAGTAACTAGGTCATGGACTCAGTTTGATATGGTGTACATAGTGTGGATGGTGACCACTTGCGTGTTTGTGTTCGGATCTGGAAAAGTGATTTATGGCCGATAAATGTGTGAGCGTACATGTGTAGTTGTGCAATGAGCACTACTTCTACTAATCGGCTTGTCACGTGAAAGGAAGCGGCAACGCTTACAGTCTTCCTCCGGCTGTGAGGCGGCGGTGAGATAGCGATCACAAATCGATCTTGAAAACGCATTAATCGACTTGACTTAGTCCAGTACGAGCTTGTTTTAGGTAGTGTGTACGTGTCAGTTGGAGTAGTTTCCTCCATTAGTCGTGCTGAAATGAGACGATCGATCGATAGAGTGTTGCGTAATATACTTACGCCCAACGTATAATATTTATCCGAGCAATTCAAAATACGATATGGACCGTTGGGCACTGCTTGCAAGCATTCGCGGAGCTCATCGCAGCGAACAAATACATACCAAGAATCAGTCAACTTGTTAAGATAATTGGTGGGTTTACCTTATAATCGTGGTGGTTGGTAAGTTAACTTGGACATAAATTGCTGCAAGTGATTTACGTAGTTTGTTGGGTCAAGGAAGGTTGAATTATCCGAATTAGCTAGTAACTGACCAGTTAAACGCAAGCCGGTGCCATTAGTAAGTTATGCTGAAGAGTATTGATTGTCAGCACGAACAGAGTTGTGTAATCCAAGAAGCGCAGATAGTTGAGTCCAGTTTGACAGTCAGAGCGCCTTTTAATGTCCGGTGAAATCGTTCAGCTATTCTGTTGGATTGTGAATGGTATGCGGCAGTACGAATACAATGAATCCCAAGGAGGCGTGTGAGTTGCTCGAATAAACTAAATTCGGGAATTTAAAGTGGATGGTATGTCGGAACGTGGAATCCATCCGATTACGGGTGTTTTTGCCAAACGTTGAGTAGTGATGTCACAAATCGGTGAACCACCGGGTAAATTTGCCGATACATACGTAGAAGTATCGAAAACCTTTCGAAGGTGGCAACGGTTCAACGCCGTCAGTGTTGAAACGTGCGTCAGAAAGCAGAGATGGTCAATCAGAAGGATGGCATAATGATGGATCTTAGACTGCTGACAAGCCAGGCGGCACCGCGTCCAGTTGCCAATATCCTTGTTCATACCGAACCAAACGAATTGTTCAGAAATGTTTTGTGGACGCCTTGACTCATCGACGTGAAATGTTGTGGGAAACATCAAAAAGAATTTTCCATATTTCTTGTAGCACAACAGTTCGGTGATCCTGTGGGAAATTCGCGATGAAATGGTACTCCCCGATGTGTTGTTTGTTGAATGTGCATAAAGACTCTGCTTATCTGTTTCAGGATCGCTGACCTGTCGAGCGAGAGGTTTGTCAGTGGAACCTTTGACAAAACATCGGCTAACGCATTTTGTTCTCCTTTGACGTTTCAACTATTCGATATGTACTGGTAAATGTGGCCCAAATGAAATAACTCCCGTGGTGAATAGCGATCAGGTTCGGCCGATACGGAATACGTTAATAGCTTGTGGTCGGTTAAAATACAGAGTGAACGTCCCTCAACAAATTGGCGCAAATTTTTGACAGCCAAATAGATTGCCAATAATTCACGGCTGAACGTACTATGGTGGATTTGTGCAAGCTGAAAATATCTGGAGAAAAACGAGATAGGTTACCAGCTGGCACCAACCAAATTTGACGCATTAGTACTGAGCATTCAAGTGAGGAATGGACGTTGCTTGTCTTATTAAGTTAAATGAATTGATTAATGTTTCAAATAATTCCGTTTGGAGCTCAACAACTCAGTGGGTGGCTTCAATATGTCAGCAAGGTTAGATTGGAAACAGCAGTAGTAGTTAGCCATGCCAATAAAACAACCAAGTTGACGCATTAAAGTGGGTTAAAGAATATCTCTGATGGCAGCCACATTGACGGTAAGCGGTTGTAATCCAGCTGAGCTGATACGGTGTCCAAAGATGTCCAGTGATTGAACTCCGAACTGAAATTTGGAGGGATTAGGAAAAATACCAGAATCAGTTTAGCGTTAGAAAGTTTTGAATAAATGTGTTAGGAAATCCTCTTTTTTCAGTCCAAAACCCCCTCCTTCCTCGAGAAAATAATTTTATACAATCAGAATTAGCGGAATTATCCACAACAATCGAGAAGTAGCCTTCGCTATTTTTACCTGTTCGGCCTTTAATCCGCTATGATCACTGGTGGATTAGTGACCGTAACTACTATTTTTGGTAGTTGTTCTTTGATTTTCTGATTCGAGAATGTTTGTAGCTCGCTGTTCACCATATAAATATTTTATACTTTTCTTCTTGTCGCGATCACGTTGTTGGGGCGGAACTAAGTTGCTTTTGCTCACGTCTTTTAGTTTATCTTGGGAGGATTTAACATGGACAATCATATTATTTTCGAGATCAATATTTTCCGTGTTAATTACTACCAGGAGGATAATCCGATTTCTATCAAGCGCATTACTATCCCGTGTACGAACCGGCCTATTCTTTCGAGAGTATACATCAAAATGTATGCATGTCTCTGGCGGTTGGAGTTGGCAATTAGTATATCATCGATGTATGAATGAGTGGAATCATGGCCACGTAACTCTTTATCGATTAGATGTTAGAAGGTTTGCGTTGCATTTCTTAGCCCAAGGAACATCCGCGAAAATTAAAACAATCCGAATTGCGTGGTGATTACATCTCCCAGAACGTCTTTTTCTACCGCATGAATGTGACGGTAAGCCCTGATGACATCGACTTGAGAGAACATAGTTTTGTCGTGCAGATCTGATATGATATTGTAGCGAAAAGGCACCCATTAAAACAATCTTTATTGTTCAACTCGCTGGTTGCCATGCCACGCACGCGCGCGCGTGTATGGACCAGAATTCTGGTCTACAACACCCCCCGTTTCCGCTCACATGTCGTGTGCACTTCTGCCCGGTTTGTGTGTGTGTGATCGTTGCCTTCTATCAAGGGTTTTTCCACCTGCCATTCTTCATCCGTTGGTCCGATCTCGTTGGGTGATGGCTCGTCTGTTCGCCCGTGTTGTCCGTAATCTATTCAATGTGGGCTTTGATCGTATTCTACGACCATGTCGAGATATTCCTCCAAATGTCCTTACGACTGATATCAAGTTTATCTGAAGCCAAACGACTGGTCTGGCAGCTACTGGCGGGCCACAAATTGAAATGGACGACCGCTGGAAATTAAGATTATTCCAGAAAGTTGGGTAAGCAGTGTAGCGCATCATGGATGAGCTTTGTTAAGTTGAACTGATAGACTGAGAGAATCGATGCTTGCCAATTGACATGTAACAGTCAGGTTGGTGGTTGGGTCAAGCACTCGGTAGTGCTGCGTGTCTGCCAACAGACCAAAATCAATTGAACACTATACATTCAAAATTGACAATCATATGTCAGTAAGGAGGAATATCTATCTCCAAGTGCTTCTAACCCCGAAGGACATTGTGACGGAAGAGTGACCATAAGTCTGAATCGAAGAACTGTTGGAAGCTTTGAGTGTTTAACCACGATGAGATTCGGTCCTGTACTGTAGCGAGCAAAACAGTAACTTCAGCCCCTGTTTCAGCAGATAGTTTATGACCACTTTCCTTGTCAAGTATGAAAAACAGGCTAACGGAATTCTGCTAACCAGCTGAGTTTGTCGTTGAACTCCACCGGCGCTGCCACTTCTCGAATGGTTGTGCGTCGGAGATAAAGCATATAGAGTCGTGCAACGTTTTGTACTAGCGCTGAATTTTCGGTGACGAAAGCATATTCCATCTGTTGTACTAGTTTCAGATGGAGATTCATTCAACGATTGACTGCATGAACGAAGATGAATAGTCGCCTGTAAGCGTGATTGAGACAAGTGCATTGTCATTTCATACAGCTGAGGCTCGATCCTCCGAATATGCTGTTGTTCACGGTTCAAGGAAGTAAACGGTGTTGCATCAGTGGAAGTTGACGTTAAGCGCGTGAATCCACTGTCGGTTGGCGTGGATTCGATGATCTTATCCGTCAATAAAGCTGAGCTGTCCAAACTCTGAATGGGAACAGGCGAAAATGCTTCTTGGATAGAACTCGATGAACGTCGAATAAACAACTGTTTCAGAAAGCATTCATCAGTGGATCTGTCACGCAGCGAAGTTCGTAAATCACGCAGCAATTGGGACGGATGACGACCATCAAGCTGTACATCGTCGAGTGATTTTTGAAGTCGTTTGTGTTCGGACATAGGTACTGTGTTTAAAAGTTGTCATTTCAGAATAGCATACGGAGTAAATATGTCAGGGTTGACAATAATGTCCCGAAGTTTGTCCATAGTTTCGTGTTGAATGTTAGTAACCACATAACCAAACATAATCTGTTTGTTAACGCAAGTTTTGCGAAAAATAAATCCAAATAAAAAATAGAAAGCTTGATCTGACTGCTAGAAAATCGGAAGTTTGACTGATAGTGGTGACACGTATAGGACTCATCTTTGCTGTCATCAATGACACTCTGGTCCCTGTTCATTGGCGTGCGGATAGCGGACAATGATACGCAATGAACGCTGGAGAAATGTTAAGTGAGTGGATCCCAAAGTGACTTGTTGGAACAGATGTAAGGCGGAGAACTGAAGTAAAAGCCAGGCGTGGCATCAATTGTTAACGGAGCACTTTACCGTAATAGTTTTAATGCTCACTAAGAAATGACTACGTCTCAAAGATAGTCAACGAAAAGGTTAAATCAGCGTTTTGGGTCTTTATTGTTGAGAGTGATGTATAAAGTGGATGCAACAGCGTTCGTCAGAGTCACGTCCAGTTGTACCTTCTTGTATCCAAATGTTTTTTCTGTTCCCATTCAGGTTCAAACGCGTCATGCGTGTCTGTGTTTCGATCATATCAATTCACATCTAGTTGGAACATTCCATTCGACTGAGTATATAGTTGGTGACCACGTGCGTTTTTATATTCCGATGTGCAGAATGGTTGTAGGACCAGTGGGCATCATTCAGGCCAAACGGCTTGATACGGGATGAGCTGAGTGAGAGGGCAAGACAATGGCCACATGCCAATGAGGATCTCTGTATCTGTCAAAAACAAAAAACTGCGGTCACCTTTGGGCCTTCCAGTGTGGTGGCAGTTAGGGTCTCTTCCCCCTACTGACAAAACTGGTTTCCACCTGGACTAGATCTTCGGAAAAATTGTGCTCTGATTTGTACGCAAGGACTCGACAACGAAGGACGTCATATTTATTGCAACTTCCCGAGAGGTCTTCACAACTTGTTCTATCTCCGGAGTAGGAATGTCTACCCATGTCCAGTCATCGTTTTTGTTTTAGCCTACTACATGTAAAGTTCAGTAGCGTCGTTGAAGTGACACCCCGGATGATGCGTCAAATGTCAAAGTTTGAACCAATTGAGCTTCAGCAGTTTTGTTTCGGTAGTTTAGTGGCAAAGTCCCGGTATGTACGTAAAAATCTGGTCGACCTCCCGAGTGAGTATGACCGTAGATAAGCCCTTTCGGTGTCAGTCACCACCAAGTTTCGTTGGTCCAGTTCTGTGCTCATGGCCGACACCGAAAATGCAAACGATTACGCGATTACCACGTGAAGACGAATAACTCAGTTGAAGGATGACAATACAATTCATCTAAGCATCTTAAACCTGACAGAAATCTTAACAATGGGTCATATCTTAATCAGGATGAAGTTCGCTCCTAACATCACCCACGGAACGACTTACAATGCAAGAGGTATTCAGCCTTTGATAGACGCATCTACGTGATGGCTGCTAACTTTCATTCCATGTCTCTCACTGATTTTTTTTATATTTCAGTCGACTAAAATTACCGTTTTTAAGCATATGTGAGTTATTTACTTCGTGCTAAATTTGGACGAGAAATAAGTTGCGCAAGTTTAGCTTAGTTGGAAGGGGTTACGTTAAAAATAATTGTACTGAGAATAGATGATGAAATGCTACAATAAATCCCGAGAAATGGTTCTGAAAATGATAGAGGTTGTCTGTAGTTATCGGGTTTCCAATTGTTAACAGTGTACATATACAGTCAAGGTGTTGGAGTGACTTGTTCAAACTGTGAATTTTCCCGAGGATTAATTATCAACGTACCGGTTCACATTGCTTAACACCATCGCCCTGATGTTCTCGCTGCTGTCGGTCACAGTCGATAAGGGCTGACTGTTGACAAATAGCTCAACTTCCAGTGGGCAACGCAAGTTTGGGACCAAACGTAATGTTGATTCACAAATGGGAAAGGTAAAAAACAAAATATTTCTTCAACAGAGTATGTTATCGCGAACACTGTTTCATCAGGAAAGAATAGTAAATTAGAGGAAGATTGTTTGGAATTTACAGCTTATTTCGTACCAAATTAGGCAAGACGTAGAGTCGTTTTATTTTTTGTCCTAAAGTCCTTGAGCTTTATCGTAACGTTATAAAACCGTATGGCAAAACTTCTAAGTCTCCTATGACATTTTTTCATCTTTACGGGCTCATTATCGAACCACGTCGTGGTGTTTCAAGTCAACAGTTTTCATACACCAGACTTTAACCACTACCGTTTTCAGTTTCTTGACGTTTGAGTTGAAGCGTGCTCAGTTATAAACCCAAAATTTTTCACTAACTAAACGTGCTTTCAGGAGTGAACAGTGTACGTATAACAATCAAGCCCCATCTACAAACGTTGGAAGTACTACGTGCGTTTCTTCAATCAAACAGAGCAGATCCGTTAGCCGTAAACTACGGAATGATATTGAAAGGTCCTTTGAAAATGCTTAAAATAAGAAAGAATAACATCAGCACTACGTAAAGAAACACACACCCAACAAGGACACGCAGGTAACCATACTGAACCAAAATCGATAATCCACTGGAAGATTTCGCACTCATGTCCACCACGTGCACTAGTGACCAAGTCGCAGTTATAACCCGTACCACGTCTTCTCCAATCTAAAGTGTCGAGGTATCAACTTTGAGTGCCGCCATGTCAATTTATAGTATCCGAGGTGGGTTTCGATGATGAACGGGGCCATAAGCCTAATTTGTACATGGGTAGGTGGATGGACATAGGGATGCACTGGCTCTGGTGCTTTAACACACCTCTGGTCCGCCCGATGAAATCACCAAACGAAGCTAGCTTGCCTGGGCTTGGTAGCTAAGCCGAAAGGGCGCAGGCTAACGCGTGCGCGAGGGGTCTTGAGCGTGTGATTGAGGTTGTAGTTTGGCTATTCGTAAGCTCGCAGACATCACCTATATCTTAGTCCAGTTTGACCCAGACGTGTAAAGTCAGCCCCAAAATCCGGTGCCCGAATCAAAAGGCTTATACAATGGACAGGCCTCCTAACCGAGTTGGGTGAGGTGACGGGCCCAACACACAGTTGTAACCACAGCTGGATTATCCGGCGCTGAGGCATACGCGCATTTTTCGTCATGTCGTTCACCCCGCCGTACCAATGTTTTGGCAACCACGGTCCAATCGCGATAAAGCCTGGTCACTGGCGTACGTTTCCGTAAACGTCCCAGCGCATGAAAAGCAGCGCTGAGCCATGAACCAGTAAGCATCGGTGTGTGCAAGTGGACTATGCCATCATGGTGACTTTTCCACCAAACGATGAATAAAAAAAAGTTGAATTCAAGAACGAAGTATATTTTCAAACTCCCCAAAAGACTGATCACAAACTAACAATTTTCCCATAAAACCTGAGACAAATTACCCTGTTTTTAGGTTTACCGCGGCGTTTCCCGTCTCTTACGTGACATTTTATAACCGTGTTCGCAAAACGCTAGTCGACGCATGTTATTTGTCAGTTTTGTGGCCTTGTTATTCAGCCGTACCATTCCACGTCCTGTCAGCATGTCCTATTTGGCCATTTTATCCATGATAGGTGCCATGACGAAGGTAACTTGTTGTGTTATGGAGATCGACATGGACAAGTTGTTCAAAATTGTCCAGATTGAGGTTCTTTGTTCTTTGGAAATCTGCTTCATCTTGACTAGTATCCACGATACCAAAGCCATCTTAGTTTGGGTAGGCACAAAACATCCACACCAAACGGGTTTTGATTAAGTGATTACGACCTAGAATAACGTATGGGCGCATGTGTTTGCCGATCAAACTGGGCTGAGTTAAGGGCATACACGATTCTCGCAACTATCGCGCTTGCTCACAAACCACCATGGGCAGACTGCAAGTACAAATACATTCGATGGTGGTTTAGAGTCGATACTTTCATTTCACCGAATGCAAGTCAGACCTGTGGGCTCTCGGACGATCAGTTCATTTTCTGTGTGTGTGAGTATGTGTGTGTGTTTGAAGCGCAGGCGTCCTTTGGCTTCGGTCACTGTGACAGGCTAATCCGTTTCGGATGCAGCCAACCATGTGTCGGACGATGGTAATGTTGGATTATGTTGGATCACACTTTTCTCAGTACAGCTTGCCGGACATCAGCCGTATACAACTTGGTTTGGACGAATTAGGTTGCTGGAAACAGATCACACTGTTGGAACGCAAGTAAGAGAACGAGGTGTCACTAATGCGACAAGTGAACAGTGTATCGAACTGGTTTTTATTTATGCCACCTGTAGTTTTCACATAGAAAGAACCACTGCCAAATTCAGAGCAAAGCACACAGGTTGACCATCGGTCGCCTGTAAATCCATTCGAAAGCCGATGAAAAAGTTCGTTACAATCGACAGTGTTTGTGATCCGAAAAGAACTGGCCGACCGCGCACATCAACAGACGATTTCCAGGAATGCTCTGTGAAATGTGAAAAAACAGTCCCCAAAACAGCATCTGCTTACTCACTCAGAAATGTAACGCTTCGAAGTCCACTGTACACCGGATACCAGAAAGATACAAGTATCGGTCACAGTGGGAGGCCCAATTACCGGTGCTTCGGCTGTCGAACGCAGTCAAACATGCGTTATTTGCACATAGTATTTATCGGGAAGGAACATATATTCGACACTATTTACTTATGAAATAATATTCCGTCTGAGTGGGTTCGTACAGAAACCATCATTTTAGCGCATCAATAATTCGGGTCTGATGTCAACACAGCG
Organism: Paragonimus skrjabini miyazakii; assembly: GCA_014338405.1. Classification (NCBI taxonomy): domain Eukaryota; kingdom Metazoa; phylum Platyhelminthes; class Trematoda; order Plagiorchiida; family Troglotrematidae; genus Paragonimus; species Paragonimus skrjabini miyazakii. The sequence continues at coordinate 10,957 of JTDE01005123.1, forward strand.
AAAAACTTATTGTTTGAGCAGGGTTTGTTGGAAAACGAATTATCGGACCTTTCTTTTATTAATGAACACGGTACAGGTAAAACCTCTATTAAAATAAGATAGAGTATTCCTATCTTCAAATGCTACAACAGAATGTGGTACCAGCGCTGGCGCAACTGCAAGTACTTGACTACCCCCGGTTTCAACAGGATTTCGCAGCACCACACTATGCATTGTATTTACGAGAATACCTGGGTGAAACATTCAGGCGACGATGGATTAGTCGTGGTGGGCAATCTGATGGAATCCAACAAACGACCGTACATCGCAAACCAACAACCACCGATATCATACTGCCGTTCTGTAGCAGACATCCAATCACACACAAAATTTGTGTGTGAACCTCATCTAGTTAAGTGGCCACTCAATGCATTAAGCCTGAACTACAAAATAGGAAAAAGGGACATCTTTGTAAGTTATTCACGTCAAACTGCTACCTTTGACCATTCATAAACGCGTGCACTGGGACGCAACCGACTGCTTTTTCTAACTACACGAGAGAAAACACCATTACCCTGCACTACATAAGCGGAATTTCGGAGGCAACTGAGCGTATTATAGGAAAACCTGGAGTAGAAATTAACCACAGACCAACAAACAATCTTCCAAACAAACTTTGCAAAATCAAAAATCCAGTTGAAGTACATGAACGAGTGGGTGTAATATACTCTATTCCCTGCCAAAACCGTGATTAAGCCTACGCAGGCGAAGCCGGTAAACAGTTGAAGATGCGTTTACACGAACATCACCCATGCTAGCATAAATAGGCATAGATTACACCAAACCCAATGTATATATATATATATATAGTTTTAAAAAGTGAAAACCGAGTGATGGGTATTTATTTATTTATTTCAAACCCACACTGTGATCTGCTGACAAACAAAATAGTGATGGAAGGTTGTTCATCGGTTACTGGCTCGTCAACATGTTTGTCCGTCTATCGCACACTTTCGTCGTATTTTTGTGACCAATGGGGTGTAGTGCCTGTTGCGATCGATGTGTCTGTTGAAATCATTGTGAGAGAAGATTCTG
>JTDE01005123.1:12905-27771 GCA_014338405.1 Paragonimus skrjabini miyazakii
CTTATTCCTTCAGGTTTACACCGGATACGTGGTGTGTGAGTGGAACCGCAAGTGGTGCAGCGCAAACCACTTGGGGTGATGGTTTATAGCGCAGGCGTCCTTTGGCTTCGGTCACTGTGACAGGTTAATCCGTTTCGGATGCCGCCAACCATGTGTTTAGATGAGGGACGTGACTGGCATTGACCAGAGAGTAATGATTGAATGGGGTTCACACGGTTTACGCATAGCTAGCCAAAGAAGATGTACTGACTGTACGAATTACTTTTGGGTGCACAGCTTAGAGGTGTGGAGTCTGGCATCAACAGCCTCGCCTCATGTATGTACTCGATGGGGATTACGAAACACAGCTGCTTGCGACCCTGAATGTTCATGAACACCCATTGTTGTATTCCTAATCGGGTGCAATCTACATTAAGCAAGACAGGCAATAACAGCGATAGAGAGAACAAGTGACTTAGGAACAGTACATACTATATTCTCCCATTTGCCAGCGGTAGCGTCATACTTAAGTGCGTGGACGAATGAGTCGTTGGTCGCTGAAGACACGACCAATCAGAACGCAGCCTGGGTCTTAGCACGAGCGTGGGGCACACAGGCGGTCTTGACGTGTATACAATGCCGATCCTCCTTGGTTAAAGGCTTGACAGTCACAAGATGACATACCGTAAGCCCAGAAACAAATCAGTAGATTTTCTCTCAGTTGATACGGATTGGGACCGTAAGCTAAATTCTCCACTTGGTCCAGGATAATCATTACTTTGTGACTCAAACGCGCAGTTAATTGTCCTCCAGTTGCTGAAGATATGGGTGCGTAAAACTTCCTCTCTAGTTGACTAGACAAAGGTGACTTGACATGAACAATGAACACCGTGGTCAGTGTGAATTCGCATCGAAATAGGTCTTTTCAGTTATTGTATACCATCATCGGGTTTCGACCCACATTCGGAGAACATTGGAATAAGTAAATGAGGGTTACATATGGAAGCAAATGAGAAATGGTCGTCTGATGAATAATTGGTATTCACCAGCGTCACTACCAAAGAATTTCTTTATTCAGACTGGGTGAATGAATGCGTGACATATTGGGTTGTCCATGATAATGTCTTCAGCTTATTACAGAAATGCGTAAGAGAAATATGAATGTACCGTGTTCCTGGGATAGAGACATTTGTACCTGTGTGAATTTTGCAGCGTGGTTAACTAAAACTTCTAGAGATCAAAGAGAACCATGTGAAGTGAGCTGAAACTGATTAGAACTGATGGTTAGTTCGATACTGCGGCAGACACATCTCAAACAGTATTGGTAAAACGAAATGAGTAGATGGTCTGTATCCAGTAGTTGGTTTCTGGTTTGAACTAGTTTGCTGGTTCATCTAGAGCTAGGGGTTTACATATTTCCGTATCTAGTCAACCACTCTCAAGGTCCACCTCCATTCTGGACCAGCCATTTTATTAGAATGCAGCTGATTGCAGCTAGTCTCCCATCCATTAGAACGGTGACCATTAGATCCTTACGCCACTCACCCGAGGCGGTTTGTATCGCCCGCGTCACACCTAAACCATCCAAGGCTAGAGTGGACTGACAGTGGTTTTCTGCCCATCCCGGGCACTATTTGCTCAAGCTTGAATACCGCAGTCGATCGATTGCTTTGAATGTTTCAATCTTGCCTTTCGTTGTCACAGGGGGTGTCAGACTTGCTCGGGTGATTACCGGTCTAGGACCCGAGACACAGCATACAACTTATTTGGCGTTTGGGATGACAATGATGAGGATCGAAGCCCATGCCACTCTGGGTGCCTCGATCATGTACTCACTGACAGACGACCGGTGTGCTGGGGATATTGTCTGGTTGCGTTCCACGTGATGTGATCACATTCACACGCTCAAGGCCCACCATGTACCTGTTAGCCTGCGCCCTCGTCTGTTTAGCAACGGGGTGCAGACGAGATAGCATTGTCTTCTTTCTGCATCTAGTTAAGGTTTGTTCTGTTACTTCGTCGAAGCCAACCTATCTCTGCTTATGTCAGCTTATCCAATGACACATTAGCCGTGCAGTCTTGTTCGAATTTGTAACACAGGGAGCTCGCTTGAGACGTCGTAAACGGACATCGAGACATCTTAAATTCGTAATGGTTTACGGTAGTGATCGCATGTGCACATCGAGTTTCTGGACCGCTAAACGAGCGGTCTTATCTCATTTTGGTTTATACACACAACAGTTAGGGTCTACTTGTTATGGGAAGCGTAACCCCAACTGTTAACTTCATAGCGTTGTGTCCCGTCATCAGCCGCCATAATATTCTGATAAACATTGTCGCTCACGATGGAAGTCGATTCAAGACGGCACACTTTACCGGTTGATATAATGCTAATGACACTCGGTACGCTCGACTACGAACAGAGTATTCCTATGCAAACAGTCAAGCGAAACACTTTGACAGCATCTTCAGATACGCGCTGGTAAAAGCAACGGGAGACAGTCAAACGGAGATCCTCGAGAGTTTCCACTGCGGTTATTGGGCGGCATCAAGCCCACAGATATCACAAAATAAGACTGTGACGTGAACCTTAGTGGGTTGAAAAATGTTGCACAGTTTTGGGAAAAATGCAACCAAAAGTGTATTCGACAAGGGCCATCAATTCCCATTTAGAACGTCAACAAAACAAAATACATAGTGTAAAATCAAGATTTTCCCGTGTGAGCCAGTCAGAGTTTATCGTTTGCTGTTCTCAAGGACAACCTAAATGAATCGCTGGAGGACAAGTTGGATGTCGTGTAGAGGTGATCTACGAGGTCGACCTGGGATCCAAAGTCTGGTTTTGTCACGCAAGCCAGCTCAGACCACATGAATTACAGCACCGACCACAGCTAAGTATCCAACACTTAAACGGATGGGATTTGATAACCCTTTAAAATGCCAGTTCAACTCGAAGCCGAGTCGAAATGTGAAGACAGAAATGTGTTGGCAGTGTTAAAAAGGTGGCCAACAAGCGAAAGATGACTAGTGCGCTCCCCAGAAGAAAGCTACGACTTGAAAGCTACTCATGGAAACGGACTAAGGAAGACTGGTATCATCACGACTGCCTCAGTCTGAAGAAGCCATTCTTCACTGGAGTTTTCGTCATCTGTTTGGTTCGCGTGCATGCAGCTTCAGCATTAAATTGGCCGGCATTATTACTAATATGACTCAATTGAATTTTCATAGGAATGTGAAACAGGTTGTACATTAGATGTGTATTGTGTTACGCTTAGCTACCTCCGGTCTCCCAATGTTCTTCCCATGAATACTGTTACGAACGGCTCGAGACGAAATGATCTCAGTTGTGAGGCGCGTCACGGCGCCCACCGGAAGGTCAAAGTTCACCAGATAGGACATGCGTGAACCGAACAACAACCCTGGAAACATGTAATGCGGTGGCTAACACATTCGTCGGTCAAGGCCGAAGCCAAGCTACTGAAGCCAAGTCAATGAAGCTAGTTGCTGTGTTGATTTCATATATAATGCCCCATTGACAATATACGGACAACTTTTGTCGTGCTTCATTGCTGAGTCTTTTGCAATCAGTCGGAATAGCTTGAGGTCGTATTAACCAGCGTTACAACAAACAGGGTTTGATGATTCACCGCCTACTCAGGCATAACCAAATTTTGCAGTACGCGGTTACTGTTCTTATGGTCGAGAACTATTGTATTTATTGAAAGAACCAGGTCTGTGGAAACTGTTTTTAACGCATTACTGCAATATACCCTGGTACTCAGTATCTCAGTGGTTTTGCAACCAGCATCTTTAACCGTGCTCACGCCTCCTGAACATACACTACAGATGCCTTAAAATCGATGGTTTTGACGACATACATAATTGGTCTGAAGATCAAAGGGGCAATAAATCATCGGACTGGGTCTTATCTCCCCAGTGTAACTAAGTCAGCATGCTGAAGAGATAGAAAACTCATATAACGAGCTATTCACATAGCCTGTTTATAAGGGTTGTCTCACCAAAGCATGAAAGATTTATATCACTTGACCCTTTTTGGTGATGCTGGTAATATCCAGCCAATTAACTTTAGACCAATCATACTGTATCGAAAAGGCGTCCAATAAAGCACAATCTTTATTGCCCCACACGCTAGTTACCATGCTACACGCGCGCTCGCGTTTATGAGTCAGCATTCCAGTCCACAACACCCCCAGGTGTCCGCTCACGCGTCGTGTGCACTTCCGCCTGGTTTGTGTGTGTGATCAGCGCAGTCTATCGGGGGGCTTTCCGCCTACCATTCTTCGTCAGTTGGTCCGATTTCGTTGAGCGATGGCTCGTCCCATCGCTTGTGTTGCCATCCATCTAACCACAATGGGCTTTGATCGTATTCCAAAGGAGTGTCGAGATATTCCTGCGAGTGTTGGAATAATCGCGTCTCCGACTTCGTCGTCTATTCTATTTTGCCGGCTGTCTCGCCCGTTGGTCCGATCCGGTCGAGAGGTGACTCATCCGATTGTCCCCGTTGTCCGCCATCCGCTCGTTGTGGGTTTCCGTACGTAACTCCCCCCCCCACGCGTCAAGGTATTCCACCGAGTGTTGGAACTCTCACCCCTCCGGCCTGGCAATCCACCACAATACTTCCATTGTTTGTTTCCAGTGCTATCAGAAGCTTGTTTGCTGATCAGATGCACGAGTACATGGTTGCGTTGCAGTACAATTTTACAGCCAGTTCGGATCTTAAAAAGGATATTCGTGAGCTACTAATTAGGACATTCTTCAAGAACAGTGAACAAAAACGGCAGATGTAGACGAACTGATCAATACTATTTCTCTAGGTTACTCTTAACAGTTTGGCAGTCTACCGTTTCATTCTCATCATGGAACACCTGAAAAAATGTTTTCATAGATCGCCGACTACCTTAAACACCAAAACTACAGTGTAATGTCAATGGCGTATTCCCTGGCTAATATGCCGTTGCTGGCGATGAAGTGCAAAGTTTCATCTTAGGACCACTACTTCTCATCTCCGAGACTGTACAGTAGTGTTCAGTGGGTTACTCGCTCACTTTTTGCAAATCTTCATCAGAACACTGTTTACCTCTTGACCCCTATCCTATAGTTGGCTATCATCAATTCGCACTACCCTTATCCATCCCTAATATGTTAGATAATATCATTGATGACTGTCTCATACAAGACCTTGAATGTCTGGCGGACCTGTTTACTCACCTTTCATTGTGTTTAACTGCCGGTTGTCACTAGTACCCTTGACATCGTAAATTTTTGCTTGCCATTAAGCAGTTGTTCGAACAGGCAAACTGCGCACACTTGAACGTACAACTCACGCTGCGCACTTACCTTCCGTTGCGCTGTATTATTGTCTTGTCTCTTATCGCTTGCATGTCGAACTCGAGTATCGGCAATATATTTCCTTTTCGTCCATTTTCTTATTTTCGAACGGTCGCCTCGATTCGTTTAAACTTACAGATTCAACGAGATGCTAACAAACAAACAGGACCTTTTCTACACCATCAGTCTACTCACTACCTCGGAGTAGTGGACCAAGGCAACAGACAATGACCTCATTGTTGTCGTGCCATTCCTGGACTCCATCAAGGATTTCAACAAAGCGACCCAATTTAACTAACCAAGGATCTGTGATTTACTGACAGATTGATACTTATTTCATTATACTGATCAGTGTACGATGATATACGCCTCATTTGGATAACAAGGTGCATTCAGAATTCTTGGTTAATTTTACACCAACGATCGGTATCTACAGACGAAATGTAAGCGTCTGCAATGGAGACCAGAGTGGATATACAATCCTATTCGTTCAAACACTGGATCTACCGGTGCGCTGTCGAACCCGATTTCTTTAGATTTCTTCAGACCCTAGCTTATGGCTGAGGTTAGCGTTTTTTGTCAAATACAATAGTCATTCGATTTGGAAGTGTTGACTAACGAAAACGATTGATTATTAGGTTGTATTTTGTTTTGTCTTAAGCATGGATCTTTCGGACATAAGAAGTGGATAGAACGCTCGATTAGCTATGTTGTGAGACTAGGCTATTGGGGTTGATGCCACTTCGCAATGACGGATTGTGCACCTGCTGATGCACAAAGTTGTTCACCAAAACAGGAATAGATGAGGTCCATGAAAAGAACATCGCGGGAAAAACTATAGCTTATCACAAATGGTGGTTAATTTGATTATTCTGGAAGTAAGTTGTGACCAGCGGTTAAGTAGCTTATCTGAAGAACTGAGCTACAATTGTGATTTGTCCTTGGCTGATCTTGATGCACGATTCTGCGAATATCTGCGTAATACTCAAAATTAAGGGCCTAGAACAGCTCTAAAAATCGTACTTGAATTGAAACCTCTGGATTAAGTAATAAGAAGAAGACCTCGAACTGGTTGCAATTAGTTGTTTTTGTTAATGTGACAGGAACCCAGATTTTTATACGCACATCAGTAATGAAGACATTAGAGTCTGTCATTAGCTAATACTAGCGACATATTTAAGGTCACAGGCTGTAAGCTGATTAGTTCAACACAGAACAAGGAACCTGGCGAACAACGAAAGATATAACATGGAAACTGTTCATACAACCTTGGTGTGGTATCTTAAATCGACGTTAAACTGGTCTCTTGCTAGGTCGTCTATTGTATCGGGGTTTAGAGAAGCGGTGAATCGAACGGATTTTTACCAGTCTTCTGTAGAAAACTTGATATGAACTCAGTGCCATTTTCTCTAGTCCCGCAACTGCTTGCATGCAGTGAAGGTTTGTCTATCCTTAGCAAGTCGTCTATTATTTCCATCTTCAACATTGTTCTGCTCGCATATTTTAAAATGTTGTTTAAAGTGCTCGAAGGTACTACGCACTTTCTCGAATGTTGTCTAGTAAATGTGATCTCATCTGGCATTTTCCTACCTCCTTCTTGGTTGATGCTGTTGGTCCCAGACTAGACTAGTACTGGATAACTATGTGTATACTGATATTACTCATTATTAATTATTAGTATAATACTATGGTTCGTTTTCGAACTATATTCACTCGTTAGTAACGTGCAGGTTGCTTAGGATTAAAAATGTTATAGTTCCTTAACGGAGCGTGTTATCTCGATAACTTTTCAAATAAAGATGGATGATAAAATACTGTATTCATGAGCGGTGCACATATACTTCGTTAAGTGATGGCAGCACTAAATATATATTAATAAATGTCAGGTAACATAAGGAAACAGAAGTAGTCTTCTGCGCCACAGATATACGTATGTACAATGTTATCAAACAGTGATCACAACTGTCGGTGATGAGCTATGTCCACCGAATTTGATTTCTGGCAGAACACGTCATGCATATTCATCGACTGAAAGCGATTCATAACGAATTTCGATGGGCTCTATGCACAACACTGATCAGGATTGTCCGTCCGTTCTGTTTAACTCGGGCTGAGGTCAGATAGAAATCTTTGGCTGAAAATTTAAATGAATGTTCTATGTGTGTAGTCACCTCATACTGACAACCATCAGCATTTTTCATCGGTGGGAACCCGTTGTTGACCATTTGAATACCAAGTTGTTCCAATGACTCTACTATCAGCACACGATCGTAGACTAGACGTAAGAGTTCATTCTTTGGTTCACAATAGACGCACACTGACTGCAGTATAGCACACTTATCCAGTTCCAGAATAAGTAGTGACTGATGCATCCCAACTGAGATGGTCACAGTAGTGGAAACTTTGGGTAGCGAGCCTGGAAATGTGTATGAGCCGGCTTCAGTAGGGACCACAATCATCGATTCAGTACATTTGAATTTGCGCCGTAAGTTCTTATTTGTCCTCGGTTTAATGGTACTAGAAACTGAGGGAGTGGCCGTAGAATATACTGAAGACTGTTCCATGTTTGCAAATGGTCTGTAAACAGTAGACGGAGCAGTCTGAATCAACTGAATTTATATAATCGATATTTGCAGTTTACCCCAGGATTCGACAGTTTGGATTTATTGATGAACCAGTTAGGTCGCTGAAAGTGCAATAAAATATTCGGATGACATGGTTACAATATTTTTTTTCAAAAATTGACTACTGATTAAAAAGTTAGTAGCCATCGCCTCAATTGCAATTCGGCTGGATGCGCACTATATGAGGTTTTCGACCAACGATAACCGCTCCCTGTGAATTGATCAGCACTCGTAAACTGTTATCAAATGGGGGCAATGTCAGGCCTGCAATAGTTTTTATCGATAACTTTAGTGAACAATATACGAACCCACAGCTGCCTTAACGAAGAATCCTAAGAATGAACATTTAGGAACCACCAAATATAATTCGTGCATGACCCTTCAACTGGATGTGTTACAACAAACGATCGACTGTAAAATGAAGAAGATAATTGTCATTTAGATGTCTGTTACGTAGTACACTGGCAAAAACAGGCGGAATAGTAGATCAGGATGAACAGATAGGGTGCATAAAGCTCAACATGACAATCCAATTCCGGCTGATACAAAAAAATGGTATAATAAATGAGTTTGAATCGTTTTAGAATGCTAAATAGCAAGGTTACAAAAAGACTCTCGTAGTTCGTCCGACTTAAATGGATGTAATGCTTTCCACGTCCGTTGTAAAAGAGGTCGGATGCGCTGAATAAGCGTGCCATCACGGTGTACTGTCAGAAAGGGCTATCATTCTTTCTGACTACAAACCATTCACATACACACAAACAAACACTTCATATGTGAATGTCTGTAACCAGGAGCGACGTCTGAATTAAAACGCAATATCGTGTATTGAGCCATCGGTCGAACTAACATTTCTGCTCATTTACGAGGACTCATTCGACTCGATGGTCATATACCGAAATGAAACACCATCGCTCGATCAGATTCATTTAGTCAAATCTGAAAAATGCAGACTCAAGCAATAAAATCCAGTATTTATAACTGTAGTCTACACTTTAATACAATGCGCACCTTTAACTTATCCTCAGCTTACTGACTGAGACGGTCGGTCGACGATACATCAAAAAGAGATGAAATAATCAACTGGAAAATTATGAAGGGTAGGAAAACTTGCAGTTTGACGGGTGCAGTATTCTAACCATTGCTGTTTCATTGTGATGCATGTGAGGTGATTGGACTTAACGAAATGAGTGAGTGAATGCCACAAATGATGCCTAACTCTCGCGTCAACATCACTCGTTACAAGTAACGATATATCAGTGGCTCACGTTTTTGTTCAACTTAAATATGGAAAATGTAGGGAAGGGAGGGGGTCCAACTATTAAAAGCGATTATATCTATGCTCAAACTTTCACTGTTGCTTATATCCTGCAGATGAGCAACCAAACTGTGAGTAAAAGAAGAGCGTCACCAGCAAAGTGGATTCCCTACGGCTTTTACTACATCGTTTCATTAGTTACACTTACTTCACAGGCAACCCTACCAAACAACAACAACAACGACAACAACAACACTCGCGCGACTGAGTCTAGTTAAACGTCATCTCAGCCAAAGCCCCCAACAATCAACTCTGTGAGTGGCGAAGTAATGATTGATAGAGTTTGGTATGCGAGCTTCACTCTTACTTGGGTTCCATATATATTCCTCTTTTACTGCTTCTACCCTGGGGCTTTTTCTCCTCTCACATTCGAATCGTAGTTAAGCCTTTTATCAACCAATGATGTTTTCACACATCTATGAGATGAAGTAAAGGAATGATGACTAAAGTGATACTTTGACAGAGAAGATGATAATGATGTTGGTGCTGTTGAGTATTGCTCCACCAAGAAGTTATTCACACTGCCACTATATCGTAGGTAGCCAGTTATACATGATGATTGTGTATGGTACTCGAATCGGTGAATTCTGGTTTGTTTACACAAAGTTGCACAGCAAAGATTTATACAAACGCATATTGATCTATTTTTATGCTTTTATATTTACACTTACTGAAGCGAGTTTTTGAAAACGTTGTTTCATCCACCTACCTCAAAAATCCTCATAACCTTGAAACAAAATTTATAACCGCTGCTCTCCGTTTTGTACACCGCTGCTAAATACGTCATGCACTAGCTGTTTGTATAATTATATTCAACACTTTGTTCAGAACAAGTGCGCCAATGAACATATTCTGTTACTTTGACATATTCCGCAGTCTTTCTGTTTGATTGTGTTGGTATTCCTCATTCGGCATCTGCGTAAGACTAGATGTTCTGATGTTTACGAGGAACTATGAAATCTAGCAAAATATGAAATTAACATCAATCATAATTATATTTATGATGATGATGATGGTGACTGATCGCAATCGATTGGTGTTCTTTTTTGCAGGTAATCACAAGACCCGTTCGATAGTCTAAAAATATTTTGATTATTTTGATGTGAATGTTTTAGTTGCTTTTTTTTAGAAACAGCATAAAGCGCAACGATTTTGAGATTTGTGTGAGCTTAGCCAAAGCAAAGGACAGTGAGGTATAATCCATAACTCCTCAAACCAGTTAGTTAGCTACAACAGACAAGCTGTAGAAGACTTGCTTGCTCGTCAAACTTTATTTGATCTCAACGTGTGATATCGACAAGTCTGTGCTTCTTGGTTGAAAAACTTTCAGGTTCATACGAACAGTATGCCAATTTTTAAGGCACACACACAGAGTATACATCTTAAAAAATCGGAACTCATTGAAAAAATATTGTGAATTCAAGTGGACAGTAATGCAGTGACCTAAGAGAGGTCAAATCCATAAAACCTCATATTTTAGCTGGTTGAAATCTACTAGGCTTATTGCCATCGAACAACACAAGTGCGGTATGGTTCTTTTAAACCAGCCACGAGACATAACCAGAGAAGGCATGCAGGTTTATTTCCAAAAATGGTTTTGAGGAACAGGTAGCCATATTCATGACAGTGTTGTTCCTAAGCAAACCAGACAAGTATGAAAACATTAAATCATTACAGATAAGACAGCTGATAACTTCAGATGTCCAGTTGAGTTCAGACCACAGTAGCTCATGAAAGCCAAAAACTCCAAGACCAGCGCATGAAAATGAACACAGTAATTAGCTAATACTATTTAGTCTTACGTGGTAACATACCAGCAATCTCAAATTTGTCACACTTATTGTGGATATAGTGTTTACCAAGTAGATCGAGGTCTTCGTATCATGTCCAGTTCATTATTAAAGAGTCGCTGTTGCTGATGTTCATCAGCACTGATTATGTTTGTCACGACGGGGATTAGACATGTGGCCCACATTCTCATGAGGACGTTACACTAACTACACATTAGTTAGACACGACCGAGTGGTTACGTCTGTTTGACTTTATAGTTCATGTCGTTCGAGAAAGGTTGCAGCGAATGTTTCGTTGCCTCAGATCGATAATCCTGAGAACAAGTCATTTTATTTTAGTTGAGATCGTAGGTTTAAATTAATCCACTGAACGCATTGTTGTTCACTACATGCTAATGTGAACGATTGTGACCTTCGAACCATTTGTCTACACCGTGGTCATGGTTACTGATTCTATTGACGGTGCGTTAAAAACATTTTATTTACAAATGAAATACGCTTCATATTTGATGGCCCAGCAACGAACATGTTTACATCGAGAAATCCGCATTCCATATGTTACAACCGTAACAAACGTACAGAATCACAACACGAGTCGTGGGATTGTGCACTCAATCTCTGTCGCTCACTACCGGACCAAAACGAGTGTGGTATTTCACGTTGAACATCACCCACAGTTGATCGCAGCTGTCGCATCCCCATAGACTATCCAGTCGATCCCTTTCGAAAAGAAGCACTAGACTCGAGTTTCGCTCTCATTAGAGCTCGTCAGTAGTGCATATCCTTGCCACTGCCGGGACTAGAACCACGGCCACGCTGTTCATGAAGCAACCGTGTTTACCACTGCGCCATTGACCTCACGACAGAATTATCATATGTGAACGCTCAACAACTTTGCCTTGTGAGTATTGATCAGGTTACCGAATCGCTTCGATAGGAGACACAGTTACTGTCTGTTAACTCCAATCGATAACCCTGCGGTCAGGACATCCTAGACAGGTCGAAATATCCGATCTCATTAAACCTGCTAGGCGATATTTTAGATTACAGATGAGTAGTCGGGGATTTAGTTAATTTCAGGTTGAACATCGCCCACAACTGGTCGAAGCAGTCGAATTCCCGTGGGCTATCCAGTCGGTCCCTTTCGAATGTGATATACTAGAAACGAATTGACGGGGTCAAAAACGTGACCTGTTTCCATGATGTGCTTTGCTATGGATGAGGTCGGATTTCGTCTCACTCGCTCTGTTGCCATTGCCGGTTGCGTCATGGGGCGCACCAACCACTTAGGCATATGTTCAGCCATTCTTTGTCGTAGGCACCGATCTGTTCTACCGATATAGACGTCACTGCAACTGCAAGTGAACTGATAGATTACATGTGTGACAGAAGATTTCGGTAGGACACGATTGTGAATAAGCTGAGCGACACTCCTAGTTGTGAGTAGCAACCGCAATTCAGCCGCCGGGTATGTACGAGTTAGAGAAGTCTGTAATTTTTGACTTAAATCAGTTGTGATAGATCGCCTTTGAAAGCAGGTAAAAAAAACCTGCTTCTTAGGGACCGTACTCAAGGCAGTCTTGATCAGTCTTTTCTGGCTGTGAACATCGATTAACTTCTCAGGATAGCCGTTCGCGAGCAACACTTTATTTAATCTCTTCTCCTCTCCTTGCAAGCAGTCATCTGTGCATATCTCCCAGGCTCTATGAAACAGGGTTCTCACCAGACCTCGTTTATAAGTAATTGGTGCAAAAGAAGAAAATCGCAAATACTGACCGCTCCAAGTAGCCTTACGGTGCACTGAGCGTTGTAGTGAGCCATCCTGTCTTCTAGTGAGTGAAATGTCTAGAAAAGATAAACTATTGTTTGCTTCCTCTTCATGAGAAACAGAAAGATAAGAATGAGCAGAATTAAAATGGTTTAAAAGTGAAACAAAATGAATATTAGTGGTGAAAATTAAAATGTCATCTACATATCGCTTATAGAGGCTGGCACCATCTATAGCATCAGATAGTTTCAATTCAATCATTCCTAAAAATATATCTGCAAGTGTTGGGCCCAATGGACTGCCCATTGATACACCATCTACTCGCTTATAAGATGATCCTGCAAAATCAAAACGGATATTCTTTGTACATAAAAGTATAAGTTCCTTGAGATAATCAACTAGGAGACAAAAGGTAAATTTTGATGGGAAATAAAATCGCACAAAAAGTCAATTGTTTCTCGAAGGGGAACGTTTGTAAATAAGGAGTCGGCATCAAGAAAAAAAAACATCTTATGTGAATTCACCGATACGTTCTGTAAGGTCATTCCACGTTTATACGGGCTTCCCAAAATTCGTAAAGGCAGAGTGCTATTAAGACCTATCCTAGACATGCACAAGTCACCGAATCATGTTTAAGCAAAATGGCTAGTGCATATATTAGAACTGATCAAAATCACGACCAACACCTTTTAGCCTAAAGGACACCTTCGACTTTGTAGACTCAATCGTTTCAATGAATATCGGGAATGACAATATGTTGTCCTTGGGTGTGACTTTTCTACTTACTAATGTTCCATTGCAAGAAACCATTGACTATCTGTGCACTTATATCGAAAACAATCAGATTGATGTCGGAATTACAAGGGGAAAATTGAAAGAACTATTGTTGTTTTGCATCCATAATGTTCAATTTCAATTTAATGGAGTTATGCAGGCAAAAAGACAGAGTAGCATTGGGTTCACTTCTAGATCCGCTATTCGCAGATATATTTGTGGCCAAATTAGAGACCACTGAACTCAGTCACATCGTAACTAAGTGCAAGCTTTACAAACGCTATGTGGATTATATATTTTGTCTTCCAAACGATGATGATCCCCAAGTCATACTGGATGAATACAACAAAACACACCAGAGTATAAAGTTCACCGTCGAGCTAGAACATTACAACAAACTCTCATTCCTAGATGTCGCGTTGCTTCATCGATCAGAAGGAACAATTCAAAGATCAATCCATAGAAGAAAGACGTGGACGGGTTAATACACACATTTTCACATATTTGCCCCGTTGAAGTACAAAAGAAATTTGGTACGTTGTCTACTGAACAGGGCGCAAAAAATCTGTACACAAGACACTCTCCAGGAGAAGGTGAGATATATTCGATGAACTATCAATGGAAATGGATACCCTGAGTGATTCATAAACAAAAATCTGCATCCCGGTACGAAACGTGAACTCGTCCAGTCAGCGGAGAAAAAGCCGGTTTTCATTTGTCTCTCATATAGAGGTGAGGTTAATAGTGAAATAATTAGCCGTAAACTTTCACACGCGGTCGAGAGTGCCTGCTCTGCAACAAGACTTATCGTGTCGTTCGACACCTTAAGGATAGTTTGCCCAAGTTCTCTTCGTCTTTCTGTATTTAATCTCGCACCTGTTGTTGTCAAGCTGGTTACGTTGGGAGGACCACAAGGCGGCTTTCGGAGAGGATTCGTGAACATCTACCGAAATGGCTTCGCAGCGGATCGAGAAAGCCTATTTCTTGTGCGATTGGTTTCCGCTTACTTTACACTGGTTATCAAATAAATCCGGATGAAGCGTTCCGAGTCATCTACAAGGTTCGTCAATCCTGTTCCAGAGCTGTCAGAGTGCGATTGTTATCAACGGCCGAGGCTGTTGCTATCAGACTCCACAACCCCTGCCTATGTGCCCAAAAACAATTCGTACAAACCCTCCACCTCCCATGGTCAATCCCTCCACATCCACTTGAAACTCGCGCAAGCGTGAACCACTCGACGCTGACGGACGCATGTTTCATGACA
>JTDE01005123.1:31737-49346 GCA_014338405.1 Paragonimus skrjabini miyazakii
GCCACGTCTCGCCCGTTGGTCCGATCCGGTCGAGCGATGACTCATCCGGTCGCCCACGGCGTTCTCCATCCGCTCACTGTGGGTTTTTGAACGCACCTCCCCTCTGTGTTGCGGTATTCCGCCGAGAGTTGGAATGCTCGCACCTTCTGCCTGACAGTCCACCACACTATGGTTTCGAAGTACGCCGATGACGTTGTTTTGAGTGCAGTTTTTTTCTAACAATTTCTACTCGACATTTTTTGCCGTGAGGTTTACGTGTTTCGAACAGGTAGTTAACTGCTCGTAGCCTGCTCACTAATTCCTCAGTGTGTGGACTTTTTGTTTTCAAGTGTTGATCGCAATTGTTATCATAACGAGAAGAAGCACTTGCAGTAGTTACATATTTACGATGTATCCGGTTGTAAACTCACCAGTCAGATATCTAAGATTTATATCATTTCATTACGTGCATTTGTTTCCCCATGACAATGTCGTTTCCTTTGAAGTTAGAAAACTCACTTCTGTAAGGCTCATTTGAACGCAGTTTCTACTCTTGATCAACCCGCTTCAGGATTCTTAACGCATGCAAAATTTCACCTAAATTTTTCAGTGCTTCTGCAGTTTTCCTGATCTTTTACTGAAAGACATTAAACTCTTGAACAGAACCATTACATTTTGGTCTGCTGCAAGGATAGTGTAAACACGCAATTCATCAATGCCATTACTGAAGCTCATGTAAAGGTAAACAGGACATTGATGAAAGATACTTTGGGTAACAGTCATGACCTCTTTCAAGAAGTGCCTCAATGTTGCTACAAAATATGTCTAGTGGCTCCTGTATACCTAGATCTAAGCGTACAATTCTTCAGCAATCTATTACCTGATAAGAATCGTAGTAAATCCTGAACTCATTTCTCTGGGGCTTATTGAACAACGGAGTGTCTAGCACTACAAATATTTCATCATTTTGCTCGTACATTGTTGAACTGAAAATCAGATATATTAAAGTAGTTAATTAAGGGATCCTAGGAAAGTAGTCTTCTACTTCAAGCAAAATATGACTGACTTGATAGCAAGACAAACAACACCAACTTTTCAATGCAAATCTGGAAGGAATTGAAGCAGCCAAGTGGTGTTAGTCACCTCAAACAAAAATCCCCTCGATACATTGAAAAACTAAACCGTAATTTAGAAAGTTTGCTAGATGACTCTTTATCTCTTGTTATGAATCGCATTCTCCAACTGACAATTTTCTTCCTATTGTGCATAGAAATGATGAAACTTAAAGCTTGCAAAGCAGGAGAACCAGAGGGACTGCGTCAGTTATGCTCAGACAGTGTGTTAAAATTCGTACGACTCTTTTCTCAAATATATTAACAGAGTGCATCACATGGAGGAAAATTACTGATCGTTTGAGAACTGCTAGCAACACGCCAGTACCGAGTAAAGGTAAGACCATTTTAGATAGATTGTACGCAGCTCGATGGCATTAAGATGTTTAAGAACCCTCTCCTTGAACACCTAGTGTTGTAGAATGATGAAACAGATCCATATCCGTGTGTATATCGTCGATCCAGATCTATTGATGACATATCATCCTGTCTTGTCCACTCAATGTTGTCATTCCTGGGTAGCAGATGAAGAATAGTCCGTTTTGATTCTTCAACTATAGCAAGCCTTCCAGACGCATCAATAAAGAGATTCTGTCTTCTCTGTCTTCTTAAAAAGTACGATCTTCCCTACTGTTAGTAGGTAACTATTTTTCGAATCGCTGTCAAGTTACTCGCTTAGCTGGTCAAGAATCTCCTCCACTACTCAGGAACTTGGTTGCTCTTCAGAAGACAATTCATTGGAAAATTTTCTGTCCTCTTTATATGAGCCACGTTTTCATTTCCAAGGGTACGTTTTGGCATCGTTCACGTCCAACACACTCTCGTTATCGCTCAATATATCCAAATGTATTAACGTTTTGTTCTACATTCTTAAAGGAACTACCTACTAGCAGATTTTTGGTACATATCGCCAAATACAAGGTAAAAACAAGTTTCTTCCTAAGTCCCAATTTGTTTAATATTCAGGTTTCACGTTGAGCCACCATATGACATAGTCTCCTCAGGATATCAGTGTTTATACTAAGGTGGGAAGACGCACGTACAATGTTATTTTCAACCCCATACAATCTCTCCTTGCGTTTTATCAATGCTTGTGCACTTCCAACCTGTTTATATTGTCTTCCGATTGTTTTTCACGAACGTTTAACCCAATATTTTAACCTTCATTCTAGAACCATAAAACACTTGTCTAATCGTAACAGCATTCCTCATTGTGATCCCTTAACCCTCTTCATTCTAACTGTATCTCCATGTTTTCAAGTCAGTTTCAGTTCATTCTTATTTATACACATATCAAGTTGAACATCACACACAATTGATCGCTCAACCACAGACAGTAACTGTCTCCAATTCGGGACGATTGGGAAACCTGAACATTACTCACAAGCCAAAGTGGTTGAGCGTTCACATATGATAATTCGGTCGTGCCTAATGTGAAGTCAATGGCGCAGTGGTAAACACGCTTGCCTCATGAACAGCGTGTCTGTGGTTCTAGTCCCGGTAGCGGTGAGGATATGCACTACTGACGAGCTCTAATGAGAGCGAAACTCGAGTCTAGTGCTTCTTTTCGGAAGGGGCCGACTGGATAGTCTATGGGACTGCGAGAGCTGCGACCAGTTGTGGGTGATGTTCAAATTGAAATAAACCAAATCCTCGACTACTCATTATACACATATCCTTGAATATGGTTCCCCTGTTATCTCTTATTTAAAACACCTTTAAAAATTGAATAAACAGTGTTATCTGATGTGGATGGGATTGTGTAAATATTGTTTATTCATCCCCAAAGGTGTATAGAACAAATGTTTGACTTAAAACGACTTGACTATATTTGGTGCAACCATAAAATGGTCACATGTTGATAAGTCCTTATTGAAGTCGACATCAGATCAGACAGACCTGTTCACCCAGATGACTACGGACTACAGTGACTTTTGTTTCGTTATAACGTAGGAATACTGGCGTAAAAATGTTGAAATCAAATCACTTAAACCTGTCGCACATAGTGAGCGAGTGAGCGAAGGTGATAGTATGGAGCCAAGAATGGGCATTACAGCCGAGATAACAGTAGCTGTCTACCTATTGATGGCTTACTGTAAATTCTGACAGGAAACTACAATTTCCGCCAGTTGCTTTGTTAACGTGCCGAAAGTTCTGTCACCTAATCACGGTGTGGAGTACGCCGATAACTATGATCAGTATCCGATGTCTTCTAGTTTGCTAGAATGGTTCGTTAATAATAATGGTTCGTCAAATAAACGGACATAAATCACAAGTCGCGCCACGAGGAATTTCCAATACAGCCCATTATGAATATCCACATCACTTGTCCACGGAATTGTGATGCATGAGAGACTTTGTGATCGACGGTATAGCCATGTGTAAGTATGCATTCATGTGCACTGATTGACTGTGCGGTTAACTGAATGTTTGTGATAGCATAAATGCTAATTAATGGTTGGTTTTATACCAAGCACGAACTTCTGGCTCTACCTCGTCAGGACTAACGTCACACAAAGTCCGGTTAGATCCGCACAACGGCGTACTGCACAGAGGGCAGGCGATATCCGAGACTCAGCGTGCAGTCTATCTCACACTCACGACCATTAAATTGTGTGTGTGTGTGACATCGTTATTCCATGTGCGACCCAGTCATGTTGAATGATGGCTACTCAGACAGATGGCGATCGATGACACACTCAAACGCACCAATGTACAAGTGTGTGATCATCCGACAAATCTAGACAGCTTGGAAAAGCGGTTTGGACAAAACTCGGGCATAATGCAGAGGTCCCGGAAATAGGTAACAGCCAGAATGGCAAAGATTAGCCGAGTGTCAAAATTTCATACGGAAGTATGGTTATAATGTATAGTGAAACGCTTGAAAGCGTCTCTGTTTGTTTAGTTATCGAAAGACTCGGGTTTCAATTTAGAGCTAGCCTATGAATTGGCTAACCAGCATTGACCGGCTGGATACAATGGCCTCACTCATAAACCCACCCGCCTTATCCCTTCGAGTTTACACTTGATACGTGGTTTGTGAGTGAAACCGCAAGTGGTTCAGCGCAAGCCACTTGCGGTGGTGGTTTGTAGCACAGGCGTCCTTTGGCTTTGGTCATTTTGACAGACTAATCCGAATCGGATATTGCCAACCGTATGTCTCAACTTTACTACCTCCGGCGCGAACAAATTTGCCTTCCCGCTGCGGCTACCCACATCCTGTAATCAAGGCACGTTTAACTGGGTGGAGGAATTGTAGTGTTCAGAGGTCATGTGAGAGTGTGAATTTAACAACAACAAAAACTAGCCATGTGCTTCATGCTCACCACGCAAGATACATCGTCTTGCTGGACGAAGTCTGTCCCACGTAGTCCTGATGAAATGAATGAATGCATGCAGGTAATTGTCCAATGTATTATAAACCGTCACATTTTGTTTCTCATTCTGCATTGTCAATGTACCTAAATTTGTCACCGGAAAACCACCTCGGACCATCTGTGAACGGCCCTCGCTGACCCGTTTGTTGAAGCTTCGGCTGATTGGGAGAACGCGATGTAAGGTTACAAAGCACATCTCAACGTTTTGTTCAGTTTTTCACTCAGAAAGATGGCTTATTCTGGGTAAATTCCCCATACTTGATCGATTTATCACCTTATCACTGTCTAACCCGACCCGGTTATTCATGTAATATCAATATGCCAAGAGTGACCTTAGTAGGACATGCAAAATGTTTCACTAGTCATCACGTCCTGTGAAGAATATCTTTGCACTTAATACGAATCTTTGTTTTTGAGGTCAACTACTGTGGCTGCAACATTAAACGAAATGCGAACAGTGTTAGGGCGTGTCCAATCCGGAACACCCGGCCTGAATATTTGTCATTACAATGTTATCAGTAGGTGACCATTAACGAAAACCCGACGCATACAGTTGTGGAATTTGTCCAAATCTCCAACCCGCGTGGTCATGTGGACAATTCTACGGTGGTGTACGACCTCCAATATCAGTTTCAGAAGGTCACTGAAACACACCTAGTTAGTGTGTTATGTCTGAGTCACACATATCGTCCTACGCTGTACATCAATTGCGTTTTATTATGACACATGCTGTTATTATTTCTGAAAGAAAATTTTTTCTTCCTATTTTCTACTCTATGCTCTTTTACTGCTGACCGACACAGTCAGATGTGTGTGTTCAGTGTAAGCTTCTCTAAACAGTAAAAGTTCAACGATTCCATTGATTCTAATCACTTTTCGAGGGTCATGCTAATGACAGTGCTACGTAACCAGTCCATTCAGAGTGACGTTCTGCTCGTCATCAGGCATCATGGCTTCTCACTGGACAATCCTTAAAAGTCACTAAATTTAGCTCACTCTAAACACTACCAAATGCTTTGCTAAATGAAAGATCATTCGCGTCCTCTCCCGTAGGGTCGGTGAACTAGTTTACTATAGTATTTATTGTATAGTTTCTGCCAAAACCTGTAGCCGAAACGTCGGTTCATCTTCTGGAACTCCAAAAACTCTCTTTAATGTAGGTCGGATGATTCTGCAACTGTTTCATTCAGGCAATATTTGGGTAATCTGTGTTTCACCAATAACGGAAGAAGATGTATCGTGAGATGGTAGCAGTTTGTTTACTCTCTTCAATCAAGAACGCAGAATATTAAAATATATGGGATATGTGGACAGTGACAACATTAAAAACGGTTAACCATTGAACTCTATATGAACGAAAGGCTGTCGTCAGTTTCAAGGCAGACCAACTAGTATCAACATGTCCTGCATAATCTTATGTTTTACGTTCCTGACTGCAAACAGTGAACAGAATGCTACCAACTCGCGATATGTCCTCTTTCGTTATTGATTAACTGGACCGAGGGAACGCAGTGTTCCAATCTCTGTTACTTTTTGATGTATTTTAGGACGTGATAATCATTGGTAAGCGATGAGCGACAGTTTTCGATCTGTGTACTAGTACAACTATCTGACACACACTCAAACGTTTTTGTCTGAATTCCAGAAACATTCTTTTTTCTAGATGTGTCAGATTGTTAGCTCACAGCATCGTGAGATATTTGAAAATACACGCTGGATTAACATTTCACTGTATCATCCAGAGCATGGGCACCACAGCGCTAAACCCTAACAAAATAATTAATAGTCTAATCATAAACAGTCATGTGATCCTTTTGACAACCGGGATTTCAATGCCACTGCCAAAAGTACATGACCTACAAGAGTTGCAAGCACAAAAATCCACAATATTTCCTTACAAACTACGCGTGCCATTTGTAGCATGATATTTAAAATACATTTGATAGAATGGTTCTAGATATTCTGATGAGTAGTGAATTCACGTCGAATACGGAGTACTATCGTTCTGGTTTGTATATAATTTGAAAGGCATGTTGTTTTAGAAAGAGTCTCATCCGGCGGTTTAGACTCAGTGAACAGGTGATTTCTCCGAATGATATAGCCCACTTACTCATTTGTCTCTGAACATAGGTGTCATTTTGTTTCAAGCACAGTAGATCACATATTTGATAAGCTTTAAATTGCTGGATCACCCGCTTGTGTATGCGTTTACTAAACTGCAGCAACACCCACTCAGTTATCACAGGTCCGCTACAACCTGCGAATTTTTACCAAGCGAACGGTTAGCAACACGTATCCTAATGCTGTTCAGTTTTTGAGCACTGGCCTGTGCATACAACGCAGATGTCCGTTACAAATGTGCGCCAACAATGCGTGAAACAATCGGTCCAAAAAGTATGCGTTCAGAAATGATTCTGACCTTATACTGTAGAATGGTATGCGAACAGACGTGTCGGGTAAACCGAAAATGTAGAACTTTGGCTAACGTTTTGAGGTGATTTGATCGATACGTTGGAATCCGATTTCCAGTCAAACCGACAAATTAAACTGACGGGCGATAAGGTCTTATGAGTGGCACATGTTGATACTGACTTGGCCAGATGATCCATGGGCTCCGTCACTAAGCAACAATGATAATCTGTAGACTCATCCATTCATCCTAGTTTGAATTCGTTCAATTCATTGTACATTTCGGTCATTAGCCAAATTAGTGGGGCTGCGAGTCCGCCTACATATGAGTCCACCACTTACGACAGGCTGGATTGAACAACCTGTCTATATTTTTCCCTTCTATGCTTAAACCAGAGTCACATGACATTCAAGCAATAGTGTCTATAATTTCAAATCATCACTACTGTTACTATCGTTATGTTACTTGCAACAGTTAAGTAGTAGATATTACGGAGTAGTTATTATGAAAATACATAGATGTGACAACAGTTTGTGGATTTGTTTAGCACAAGTGCAAATGGCAGACCGCATTTTATAATCAGTTAATGAAATAACCTCATTAAGACACCAGTGGTTCCGGTGGTCTACCTCGTACCTATGAATGTTCTATTTTCGTTGATAGGAGTACATAGGTTATCGATGTAACTACCAATGGTTATTTTCCAAATGAACGGTTAAATAGTTCTCCAATATTCACCATGTTTACACAATCGTGATGTGACCGTTTGCCTTAGCCTAAGATGCAAATGAATCAGTTCCATTCTTTCAACCAACGATGAAACCTTTTGAACCATTTGATACAAACAAGACCACACACGGGACAGCTGAAAGAGTAGGCTGTGTACAAGAATAAGAATATTACTGGAAACCTTTCAACTGAAGTCAAATAACGTTTCAATGCACACAAACGAGTGCATGTTAAACACTGTGTGTATGTTGTCTATTTCTCGTAAAAATGAATTGGTTCAGACCCGTTTCAGAGGGAGGAAAAGGTTGCAATAACAACAGTCATCATTTGTCCTCGCCACTGATAGCGAGATGACTGTTATAAACAGTTGGCGAATAGAATGACATCAGTTAACTGAAAATCTACGCAGACAACGTACATAACTGATGTGATCGACGGGGAACCATGTATACGCCATATTGCAATCGACCCCATTTAGACGAGCTACCACCAATCATCCCCTCCTTCGAAAGATTCAATAATACACCTGCGCGTACTAAGAATGATGCGGCTGTACTTGCGTCTGCCACCCATGGTTGATTTTTGAATACCAAAACCTGTGTTACGAGATCATTTGACTTCACTCGTGTTGTAGATCACAGGGTGATTGACGTAGTTCGTTGGTTCGTGCTCAGTTTCCCTATAAGCTGGACTCTATACCCCGACTGGACCACATAACGGCTTTGACAACTCAAGTGTTCTC
Organism: Paragonimus skrjabini miyazakii; assembly: GCA_014338405.1. NCBI lineage: Eukaryota > Metazoa > Platyhelminthes > Trematoda > Plagiorchiida > Troglotrematidae > Paragonimus > Paragonimus skrjabini miyazakii. The sequence goes on from JTDE01005123.1 coordinate 40,087, forward strand.
TCGGACATCGCCCTATCGCAGCAGCCAATGGGTGCAGTCGGAATCAAGAAAGCCATAAAACATGACCACTAGACCAATCATGTCACTGAGAAATTCTATTGTCCTGAATCGAAAGGTCTTTACATAAAAGATACTTTCTTATGCCCAAGAGATAAACCAATACGGGAAAAAGTATGGTGTGAACAGTACTTTGCCAAGAAGCAGTGACCGTTAGTCTCACTTAGATGCAACGAACCAGATTTGAAAGCTTTGTGGCTGTCTATTTGGAAACACTGCATTCTATCGTTTACCTGAGTGACCTTTGCTGAATACCGGCACTTCATCAGTTAACCGATTTCCCCATGAGCTTGCATTGTTGACTTGGTGTTGTTTAAGTGGCACTACAACCTGGATACTGTACGTTACCACGTGGAAGTTATGCCAATAAAGCCGATATTTGCTTTATAGAATCGGTTGTTAACAGAATGATTTGCATTCTAACGTCCTCCCTGTGCTTGTCGGCGCGTCTTGTTTGGTGGACTCAAGCCGGATGAGTGTTTGAGTGTCATCTTTGAAGTTGAGTCAGTAACGATGACTGACAAATGACATTTGTGTAAGCAAAGATTGTGCAAGTAATTTGGACCGAGAATAAAGCAACACTGTTGATAGGTGATTATTCAGTATGTTCACGTACATAAAAGTGTGACCAGTCTAAAGCAGACCTATTACACATGTCTAATCCCTGTTGAATGAGCACTACAAACTGCTTTATTCATTATTAATCCAACAGTGTATGCAGATACCTGAAACATAGTTGATGATTTTGATTGATACAAACAACCACTCTGACGTGGTCGTAACTTTTCTTATGAGATAAACTTTCAGACTGACTACTTCAAAAAGTAAGCTAGATTTTGCAAGCTTTTATTTTGTCGCAACATAGCGTCTACTGGATGATTCAAGCATGTTGCTCTGTTTTTAAATTAGTGGAGATTTGGCCGCCGACCTCGTATTTGGCATGTGTTTCGACACATATTGTGGTGGATTGCCAGGCCGGAGGTGCGAGTATTCAAACACTCGGCGGAGTACCTCAACGCGGAAGGCAGGCACGTCCACAAACCCGCAACGATCGGATGACGGACAACGGGGGCAGTCGGATGAGCCATCGCTCAACGGAATCGGACCAATGGACGAAGAATGGTAGGCGGAAAACCCCCCGATAGACGGCGCCGATCACACACCCAAACCGGGCAGAAGTGCACACGACGCGTGAACGGAAACCTGGGGGTGCTCTGGACTGGAATGCTGACTCATAAACGCGGGCGCGCGCGTAGCATGGGAACTAGCGAGTAGGACAATAAAGATTGTGCTTTATTGGACGCCTTTTCTCTACAATATTACCTGGTTCATTGGGTTACTCTAACCTCCACCCAATTGTTATCACCACAGTAAAGAGCGCGATGGTGTTAATTGAGGGCGCTGATTGGCATCTGTGTCCTCTTCGCACTTGGGAAAATCAACATCACTTGTTTGTTGACTACCCATTAGTCAGTCACTCTGGAAAATAAAGTCAACATGCACTAATGCAAAGCAAATGGATAGCCAAGGCTGATTAAAGATTATGTGGAAGGGTTGTACAGTGATGCTCACAGCCCAGAAAAGATTCATAACGGACAAACCATTCGGTCCAGTCTTATTAGAGCACCTTAGCAATGTATGTTCGTTTTTGGACCAGCGGTTAGACACCAGTCCTAGTATTTTTGAGGCAAATATGTTAATCATCGTCCCGATGACCTTCCACTGAATAAACTCAGTTTTCACTTAACGGAAGCCTCACCGAACAGACTAAAATAATGTATTCCTGAAGATAATTGGTTTAGAAATGATGGACAATAGGTAATAAGCATTGGAAGAGTTATAACACTTGGGATGACTACTTTCATGAACAAAAGATTCAAAAAACCGACAAACCCAACTGAAAATTGGAAAACACAGCCAACAAGGCGAGAACACACAATAAATGACGCAGTTTTATCCTTGATAGAGCTAATCGACAGTGCAAACTGTTGCCACAGCCGTGAATTACACCACTGTTAGGTTCTAACAAGAGCGAAACTGGACTCGAGTGTTTCTTTTCGAAAGAAATCGACCAAAAATTTCTATCTGAATGCGCAAGCTGTGATCAGGAGTGAGTGACGTTCACGTTAACTCAACTGAACTCTCGACCAGTCGTCTACAACTAAGAAAAGTGTTTTGCTGAATTGAGAGCAGTGAACATTAATGCTATGTGCTATGTCAGTGGCCCTTGGTTTGCGACCTAAAGATGTGTCACAGGACTCGATGCGAATGGTAAAAAAAGGACTTACGACTACCAGTTTTCTTCAAACAGAACAGTTGGCGATAAAAGAACCGCATTCACAACTCTATTGAGTTTGGACTGATGCCATCAACTTATAAAATTCCATAAAACCGTACAGTGAAAGTTTTCTGGACAGTTGTGTGAAGTCACAAGAAGTCAGTTTTTCAAACAACTGCCTTCGATCATTCTCATCAGGCTTCTACAATCACAAAATATAAGTGACGTGTATGGATCAATAAACGTCTCACGGGGTGGGGCATATTACAATCTAGTGAAGAGAGGTGGTGATCGTGGTGTGTGTGTGAGAGTGGAACCGCAAGTGGTGCAGCGCAAGCCACTTGGGGTGATGGTTTAAAGCCACTGTGACAGGCTAATCCGTTTCGGATACCGCCAACCAAGGAGAGTAATATGTGCGCCAACCACAACTGACAGTATCAGCTGATTCAAACTCGGCCGGGTTTCAGTTGGTTTTGAGATGGATGGCTAAGGAAGGTGAAGGCTTTGTGTCAAGCGCTTCTATTCACACCAATATGGAATGTCGGGTCTGCTAATGACACTGTCATTCTGACCGATCTAGAATGGGTTCAGAGGAACTTGTAATTAATTAACTGCGATGGTTGTGGGACGTGAACGCGCTCAAAATGAACATAATCGAAAAATTACAAAGTCATTTCAGGAGGTGTTTACGAATCCTATCCGATAGTCGTCTTGTGGTTCACCCAACACAACCCACTTGAAAACAACAGGCTGGAAAGTATAAATAAAAAGACGAAAAAAATTTGGGTGAACTAACATCCAGACGCAGTAACAGTACTGGACAGGTGTTGGAGGATACGATAAGTCTTGCTGCAGGGTAGGCATTCTCGATCGCGTTTGAAAGTCCACATCTAATTACTTCACCATTTACCTCATCTTTGCACAACGGACAGATAAAAACGAGCTTTTTGTGCGTTGTCCGAAGCATTTGCAAGTCCCATCAACCCAGCTCCAGATCGGTCATTGTGCGACTGTTTCCAATACCTGAGGCCATCGTCATCAAACCCGACGTTCCATGTTTGTGTGAGTAGAAGCGCTTGATACAAAGCCTTCACCTTCCTTAGCCATCCATCTCAAAACCAACTGAAACCCGGCCGAGTATTAATCAGCTGATACTGTCAGTTGTGGTTGGTACACATTACTTTCCCACGCACACACACACACACCACGATCACCACCTCTCTTCATTAGATTGTAATATGTCCCACCCCGTGAGACGCTTATTGATCCATGTGATTTGTTTTATTGATCCATATACATCACTCATATTTTGTGATTGTAGAAGCCTGATGAGAATGATCGAAGGCGGCTGTTTGTAAAACTGACTTCTTGTAAGTTTTATGTAAAGCTGGAAAGGATTAAAATGGTTATGTGAAGTTTAAGGATTCGAATGACCTCGTTCGAAACTGAGAGATCAATCAGCAATTGTGCGAATAGTCATGTCAAATACATCATCACAACTCTAATGCACTTATCGATTTATTTTGTCTAATTAACCTGTTGAACTTGTCTTGTACACATTCCGGCGGATCACCTGTCTAAAAAGTATTCAATACTGCAACACGCCCATATGTTGATTGTAGTGTACCCCACATTTCAAGGGATAATGTGAATCGTGAAAGTGTTTACGTTTATTCGATCAACGATCAGCGTGATCATCAATTCCGGCGCTATCAGCGGGGCTCGTTTCGGTGCAACCAACAGAAGATACGAGATCACACTGTCAAAGTTTGCTCTGAGATTCAGAAAAAGTGCATATCCTTGCTACGGCCGGGACTAGAACTCCGGCCACGCTTTTCATGGGGCAACCGTGTTGATTACTGCGCCACTGACCCCACATTAGGCACGATCGAATGATCATTTGTGAACGTTCAACCACGTTCACGTGGCCGGAGTTCCAGTCCCGGAAGTGACAAGGATATGCACTACTGACGAGCTCTAATAAGGGCGAAACTCGAGTCTAGTGCTTGTTTTCAAAGGGGGCCGACTGAAAAGTCTATGTGACGGTTGCGATCAATCGTGGGTGGTGTTCAATCTGTATGAAAACCAGAAATCCCCTACTACTCATCAGTAATTTAGAGAAAGGTTTTAGCGCGAGCATACAAATTAGAAAAGGAAGTCCAGCTGTTTTTCATTGAATACAGCAATCATTTGACATATAGCTTTAAGAAACCAGCATATTTAAGTAGTATATTTGCCACCTTATTGAACCCACTTTTAACAATCAGGATCGTGAAAATACAGTGTTTGCAGCGGTGGAATTTAAAAGGAATGAAAGTTTAGCGTGAACAAAAATATCCAAATATTCTTGCATTTCTAACACTAACTACATCGTTAGAAGACAGTCCCGAAATATCACTTGGTGAACTAGAATTTATCTTCCGAGAACATTTAAAGTAAATCCAACACCACGTGAATAGGCGTTTGATGCAGACTGATGACCTCCGAAGTAAGGGCTGGATCAGAAGGTCGTCCGATGTAAGTTCCTCAAAACTTGGGAATAACTTACACACAGTTCAATGATATTTATGCAGTCCGCAGGTGTATAAAAGCCAAGGGATAACATGTGGTCTGCTATCGTGTGAAGGAACCTGATATACATCAAAAAATAAGCTAATTGTCGGAAAATAAGCAAGAAAAGTTAAACCACTGTTTTCTGTAGCCAACGGTTGCGAAATGAGATACTTCAATTTCCCGACGGTTAGGACCAAGCAAGCAGTGAACCTGATATTCGGCGTGGTTTATGTTGCGCTCACATCTCTACTCCACGAGATAATAAACTTTTACGAAAATGGGATCGTGATAGAAGCCAATAGAAGTCAAGGATTTCAACATGGAAGACTGATTACTGTTATTTACATTACCGTTATTATTATTACTACTACGGTGAGAGGTTTTGTTCCCATTATTTCTCTTTTAAGTATCATCACTCACGACGTGCAATGATTTTAAACCTCATAATGCTAGGGAGAATATATAAAACGTGAAATTTTTACGAGGCTGAACCCAATTAAAGGGGAGAATTTAAGTTGGAAGAGGCTTACTATCAAGGTAGTCAACATCCTAGTGTTGGTGCCAACTGAAACTGAGCCAGTCACGTGTAGATGACATACACCAATACATGGCACTTAAACCATATTCAGCTCAAGGAACAAATTGGCGCGATAAGCTATCGGGATGTGGGTGGATGGATGGCTGAGACACCAGATTGAGAAAAAGGCCAGGATGAATAGCAGAGATCTCAGAAAGTGGGCTGAACATTGCAAGGAATTTGATGGCTATGGTGTGTTCTACCAACTGGTGATCACTTAGAAAAGATATCCCAAAGTGGATAGCTGTTAAAAGCGTTTACATGTAAAAACGTGCTGTACAAGTTGTAACAGTTCTCGATCAGTATACGCATAAGTTGACGGCGACTGATTGATAGTGGTGCAAAATCCAAGTAGAAATGTTGCTTGACATCCATCTGGAATAGCTGATCTCTCTGGAGAAGGCGCTGGAACACGAACCTATCCTTGATCAGCACGTTCGTTATAGATCTAGACCCCATTGAGCACAAATAAAGCTGTTTAAGACAAGCAGGCAATCCAATTTCATGAACTTACGAATCATTCCGATAACGACTTGAAGTTGAATACTTATTAACAGTGTTAATTATTTGACAGAACAGAAGCAAAGAAAGATCGGGTGGGAGTATGTACAAAGTGCTGAAGTATGGCATACAATATGCAGCCTGCATTAGTCAAGTCATAAAACTGGAGTTTGTTTTGCCGTAACAACTGTGTTTATTAAGTGTCTGAAGAATGAAACTAAGTGAACCGTGACTTGGTAGGAGGATATATTTTCTGATCGTAAGTGTAAATAGTTGAATTATCAGTTATCACATCATAATGCTGTTCATCTTAGTATGGCGTAACAAACCACTATTTATCTAGCAATATTGGTGTCACAACTAAAGAAAATCCGTATGAAGTCCCTAAATAATTTTCGACAGGACGGTCTGAACTATTTACACTGAAATTGAAATGCTGTTTTACAGCCAGGTTTAGCTTCATGTTTCAAATGGCGAAACACCTCTCAAACTGTTGAAGGAATATCTGGCAATCGTGTGGGTTTTTCTTACAGAGACATTACATACATACTGCCTAGCCTCTACAGTTTGTTTTCACATATGTATACATGTATACACTCCACGATACAGTTTTATGAGAGGCATATTGTTTGGAATGCTTTCCTTAATATGTTGTCCGGAGAAATAATTTAGTAAATTCAATTGAATGAAATCTTTACTGGTCGGAACAAGCTGTTCACCAAACGATGATTTCCAATACTTTGTCCACAATCACGCCAGATCGCGTACTGCATAATCATGAGAACATGTGTGTTTTCACTATTCACGGCCCCAGTAAGTGGTGAAATTTCAGTAACGACAACCTGAGCGAGAAGGGTCACATGACTGATTAGGATTGGGTACTAACCATAATGACATCGATCACTTCAGGAACATCAATGCGGTTGATGAGATGATCAGACATATATACAGATCAAGCATTTTTATGCACCTCGAATTCACGCGGCAGGATAAAAGGGTTCTGGTATTTAGATAAACGTGTTTGAATGCGCGATGGATGCACGTATCATCACTGTAGTATATACATATATATGCCAGCGATTATCGAACTGGAGTGTTCACCAGAACACAACTGAGTTTACATAGGTCCTGCTACATGTGAGTCATTTGTTAGATGAATACCTAGATCTTACTGGTTGCATCCAACTCGTTCTTATTGGTTGTTTGTAGCCATTTTGGATATCACTGTGATTAAAACCTCTAAATCACATACGTGAGGGTTTATGTTTTTGTTGTTCGTATGACTAATAACTTCAGACGGTACAGTTCTAGGAATGGCCATCCTTCACCATGTGCAATTGAGACCTGGATTTATTGCTATATGTTCTTCGAGTACTGAGAGTGATTGAATGCAGTGAGAAGACACCTATTAACTAAATTCAATTTCTGATGATGAAAACCCCTTAATTAGTCAACACAGACATACACGCAGTAGAAAACTGGCTCACCCACTCTCAAATCACTGAAGAGACCAAACGTTGCAGGTAGTCCACAAGCTGCGTCTGTTCTAATCTCGCCTAGAATTACACGTCGGTTTTATCTGAAACGTTTACACATCACATGATGCAAACTGAATTGACCAATCGCCAAGCCTGAAATCAGGAACGAATCAAACGCGAGTGTTGGGTTTATGGGTTGCAACGCTCAGCCGATGGAGGTCTCGTGTGTAATCTGCGCACACTCACACGCCCGAAGGTAGACGGTCTGTGTGGTTGTTTCTGTTGAAGTATTCGAGCATCACATCCGCACAGTCTTACTGCAGAGCTGCGTCGAAGTGTTACCGCAGCAACCGTTGCCGGTGGGCCGGACCATTATCATCCTGCATAAACACAGCACAGGCGATATTGGACCCAGCTGCTCGTGCAGTAACGCGTCGTAACAAAGTCATTCAAACTAATTATCAAATTTTCTGATCAGCAGAGAAGAACCTGTAACAAACGGGTCCAATTACGGTGCTTCGTCACCAAACAAAATGCAGCCCACTAATATTGGCTAACCACGTGAACGATACCAGGTTAATGCATCAGAGGGTTTGCCCTCAGTGTCAGATCAGTTAACCTTGTGAACTTTGTTACGTAACTACTATGGACTTGAACACACTAAAAATGAATAACAAGGTGGTGATTACAGTCGCCCAATCTATTCGACCGCAGCCATTATCCGTCAGCATGCTGAGCTCGGGTGAGCGAAGGAAGAAGATATATTGGGCGCAACGGGAACTAACTACTGGAGTAATGACTAGTATTCAGCAAAGGGCACGCAAATAAGGGATATCGAGTGAAACGTCAAAGTTAACGATGTTCGAAATTGCTCTATTCACTCTAAGTGAATGGATATTGCCCCTCCTCCATTTAATGAGCTTATCTGTGGTTTTTCCATTTCAAAACGAGTGGGTATCACTTTTGCGTGTCACCATCTAATTCCCCCGTGAACCTATATTGGCTCAAGACAACTCAATAGTTTCTTTGCTATCTTTCCAATAGTCACCGAGACCGTTTAACCTTACTGGTTCACACAGACAACGTCGGATAGAGGACGGACATGGATACACCATACTGAATTCCTAATACGGTTCAAGGGCTTATACTAACAGACATTCTAACCGTGCTCGTCGCAGTGTAGATTTGTTGACCTGCCCTAGATAGATCACTCAGTGGATCTGATAGTCCAGTCCACTTAAAGCACCAGAATGCTGTTAGTCATCATCATCGTCATCGGGAAACTGATACGATAAGTTAATTTAACACTTTGGTAAAAATAATCCTAACTAGTTGAAAAGACGTATATTTTCCACGACTGCAGGTGGTTTTCCACATATGGTACACCAAAGCTACGATATTATCGTCATTAGCCCCGCCATCAAATTATAAAACTGAGTGTTCAGTAAGACTGGTAACATAGTACTATACGTACGGGGCCTGTTTACCACACTATTTTTACTGATGATATGAATTCCCCGTGGGACCGTTAAATATTTTAAATGCTGGACTACGAATTACAATACTTCGTAGGTACCATGGACAAAATCACCAAACATCTAGTACTTCTGTAAATAGGACCGTAAATAGAACGGACATGCGAAAACATATTGCGCGTTGTGTTGATGTATATTAATAAGTAATTCCTTGGTTAAGCCACAAAGAGTTTAAAATCAGAACAGTTGTCTGTTTTGCAACGTTTCGACCCTGTCGGAGAGCATTTATCAAGCGATTTAAATCAGAAAATTTACACTGTACAAGCTTCAAATGAGGCAGT